>QJNZ01000913.1:0-35316 GCA_004155055.1 Monosporascus sp. CRB-8-3
ATCATCACCCATTCGAGCCCTTCCACCATGGCGATACCCCAGTGCATCCCAGCCCCCCTTCGTCGCACGCGAGCCTGCAGGCCCAAGATCCGTACAGTCCGCACAGCGCCCACCCTCCGCTGCCCGTGCACCCACCGTTTCACCCGCATGCGCAACAACAACATCACCATCACGAGGGTTCGCACCCCTTCCATAACCTCCTCCATGATGATCCCCATGTCATGGGACCGCATGAGGCGCCACCGCACCAGCCCGAGCCGCCGGACCAGGACGCCGTAGATCGTGACATGGACATGCTTATAGAACACGGCGACGACTCGGAGATGGAAGTCGACGTTAGCCAGCCGTTAGAGGATAGGACGAAGCGCGATGGCGGCCCTGGGAACAAAACTTGATGGGGCCGTTGGGAGAGTTACGGTCTTGACAAGAAGTGGCACTTGACACACTTGATAGACTGACTCCTGGCCTAGACTCCATGTGCGGGTGATATCCGTCGAATGCCGAGATGCTACCGGGCGTTTATAGTAGACACCGTTCGCGTTAGCAGAGGTATGGATACATAACATATCCCATCATCCAGCTGCAATGTCAACGCATACATTGACGTACCCCTGATACATGGCAGTGTTACCCTCGACTTGCAGTGTTTTATTGGGTACGCCATGATCCACGGGACATCCTACGATCGGCTTTGCGAGTTCTAGCTCTTACATTAATCAACTCGGTCGCCTTCAGTGATATCGAGTAAAGCTTTCATACTATGCGGACTTCCACTCATAATATATATCGAGGAGGTTTTTTCCGAGCAAATTGGCAATCTCTGGAGGCCCAAGCATAATCCAATACGTACATACATGCCGGGTATGAGGCGTCCCAGGGGATGGTTGTGGGTTTAATAGACTGTATGCTTGCATATGTCGGTTAATTGCATATGAAATGAATAATCGTGAGATATTATGTCATTATGTAAGCCCCCACCGACACGTCAATCTTGGGATGGCCCGTGCTACTGGTGCCCCCCCCGTTGATTTCGAGCTTGGCATCCGAGAGGCTACAACAATTTTTTGGAGCTCTGAAAGCTTCCATGGTGGGAAGTCAACAAGACCATACGACCACGTTAATCACTGCGGGCAAAACCGAAGACGACGACTTAATCCCCGCGCCAAGCAGGCATTCCTTAGTTCACGTCGTTATTTTCACTCGTTCCTGTCGAGATGTCGTTTGGTGGCCAAACCCCCACCATTATCGTCCTGAAAGAGGGTCAGTAGGAGAAGCCCCTCCACCCTCAAGACCAAATTGGGCACAAGAAGACGCTGACTTAACGGGAATACGGGACGTAGGTACCGACACCTCTCAGGGAAAGGGACAGATTATATCCAACATAAATGCCTGCATAGCGGTTCAGTCGACTATAAAGTCTACACTCGGCCCGTATGGCGGTGATCTGTTAATGGTCGACGAGAATGGCAAGCAGACCATCACTAACGACGGCGCCACGGTCATGAAGGTCAGAGATCTCGGCTCCTGGCATGAGCTGCAACAGAGTTGACGATATACCTGTAGCTTCTCGATATCGTACACCCTGCCGCGCGGATCCTAGTCGATATTGCGAGGTCACAAGATGCCGAGGTCGGAGATGGAACAACATCAGTAGTCGTGCTCGCGGGAGAAATCCTCAAGGAGACAAGGGAACATGTCGAACAGGGTGTCAGCTCTCAGATCATTATCAAGGGTCTACGGAGAGCATCCCAGATGGCCGTCAACAAGATCAAGGAGATCGCAGTCCGAACCGACGAGGCAGACCGACGGGAGACTCTGGCCAAGCTCGCGGGAACGGCCATGACGAGCAAGTTGATTAAGAGAAATACCGATTTCTTTACCAAGAGTATGTGATGCTATTCGACCCTTGTCGAGGTCCCGAGTTCTTTGCTAATGCATGCTAGTGGTCGTTGATGCTGTTTTATCCCTTGACCAGGAGGACCTCAACGAGAAGCTTATCGGTATCAAGAAGATCCCAGGTGGTTCGCTCACGGACTCGCTCTTCGTCAACGGTGTTGCCTTCAAGAAAACATTCTCATACGCAGGTTTCGAGCAACAACCTAAATCCTTCACGAAGCCCAAGATTGTGTGCTTAAACGTCGAACTAGAGCTGAAGGCCGAGAAGGATAACGCTGAGGTGCGCGTGGAGCAGGTGTCAGAGTACCAGGCTATTGTGGATGCCGAATGGCAAATTATCTACAAGAAGCTGGAGGCTTTGTATGAGACAGGTGCGAAGGTGGTTCTGTCCAAACTTCCTATCGGCGATCTGGCTACACAATACTTCGCCGATCGCGACATCTTCTGTGCCGGGCGGGTCGCAACTGAGGATATGGACCGAGTTGTGGAGGCGACTGGTGCGACCGTCCAGTCCACCTGCTCAGATATTCAACCCCACCATCTCGGCGTTTGCGGATCTTTTGAGGAGCGGCAAATCGGTGGTGAACGATTCAACTTCTTCGAGGATTGTCCGGAGGCCAAGACCTGCACGCTCGTCCTGCGTGGTGGCGCCGAGCAGTTTATTGCCGAAGTCGAGCGATCTCTGCATGATGCCATTATGATCGTCAAGCGCGCGATAAAGAATCATATGATCGTGGGCGGCGGTGGTGCATGCGAGATGGAGATCTCGGCCTACCTGCACGGCTTCGCCGACAAGAACATCCGAGACAAGCAGCAGGGTGTCATAAAGTCGTTCGCGAAAGCGCTCGAGGTCATCCCGCGACAGCTGTGTGACAACGCCGGCTTCGATGCGACGGACATCCTGAACAGGCTGCGGGTCGAGCACCGCAGGGGCAACACCTGGGCTGGGGTCGACTTCACGAACGAGGGTGTGGCGGACATGATGGAGAAGTTCGTCTGGGAGCCAGCGCTCGTCAAAACCAACGCCATCCAGGCCGCGACGGAGGCCAGCTGCCTGATCCTCGGCGTCGACGAGACGATCCGCAACGAAGAGAGCCAGCAGCCGCAGGCGCCGGGCAAGCCCCTGCCCCCGGGGGCGGCACAGAGGGCCCTAAGGGGACGCGGAAGGGGCATGCCGAGACGGTGAGCGCGTTCGGTAGACGCGTCGTGTGCCTAAAAGGGGGGCGCCGCTGTCTGGTGTCATGATACCTAAAAGTAGATACTCGGGTATGCATGCTATGAATAGACAAGATGGCGTTAGAAGCGCTATCCGTCCCAAGGATCACTCCATCTAACTCGTGGCGACCCTTGGTCTACCACTCGTCCTAGACGTGCCGAGCCTTAGTTATATAGTGTGTGATGCTAGGAAATCTCCAAGACAGTGACGTCTACGGTCTTCGTGTCGGGGTCCCCAAAAACAATCAAGGGTTCATTCTATTAAACATCGTATATAACAGGCGATGCTTCACCCAACGGGAAGATCCAACTAGTAGACAGAGGAAGCAGTGGTAAGGTACCGTAGCCAAACATGCCATCAATGTGCAGTATCTCTATTGCGGGACAGCCGGGGTCTGGCTGACTCATTCACCACGTGCAGATCCTATTCCGTTCCGGTCTCTCTTATAAAACATCCTAGTCGGGCGATCCGATCCGCATGTGGGGTCGGGTATAGCTTCCGAGTTTTACACTACATCTTCGAGCTTCGGCGGGTATAGTTCTCTCCTCTTCCCCGCCCCTAATTCTATTCCCCGATTCTTTATCAAGCACGCTAGCCTACGTCACTAGGGCCCGGCGCCACCGTCTCCCAACGCGCCCGCAGGGCCCGCCACCACTATGAGGAGGATCACCGCGAGGGGGTGAGCAAGGGGAAGGAAGACGAGGAGCAGGGGCAGTGGGAGCTCGTGCCGCGCTCCGAAACCGAGGCCAACGACAACGACGACAAAGGCGGCGAGACGGATCCCAATTCTTCGTCGGCGTCATCGGCCCCCCACCTGTCGAGCCACTTCGACCTCCAGCTTGGCTGGAGCCGGTGGAGGTTCATGCTGTTGAGCTGGGATCCGAAGGTCGCGAAGACTGTTGCTCGCGGTGGTAGTTAGGACGGGATCGATAGCCCGGTATAGGCAGGGGCGGTTGATGGTGGTTGGGTATGGTGGCTGCCTGCCGTTTCGGGATTTTCCGACCTTTGTTTAAGGCTGTGCCTTTTATGTAGCGGGTATTGGGGGCGTAGGTCGGGAGATGTAGATCACAAGAAGAAAAGCAGCATGATGAGAAACACACGTATAGTGCCCACACCGGTTCCTGCCGGGAAACCAGCACTTCCGGTATTTCGGATTCAATGATATCACGTCACATTTCATAAAGCTTGTCTCTATGGGTGGAAAATGTGGCATTGGTAATCTATTATAAATCGATGAGACCCCGGGTCACGTATTAAAGAAATTGGGAGATGTAGATCTAATAATGGTTGCGAAGGCGGTTCAAGAGGGGAGAAACGGCAAGGAAAGTCAGAAAAAGGAGAGTAGGACAAGGGGAACATGAAGAGAAGTTAGGTGATACAGAATATAAATAAGAATTGAGTAAGGGAGAAATTAGGACATCGGAAATTGGGATCTTCCTACCGGCAGAGTCTAGTAAGACATTCGTCGCTTCATCTATCACCGTAGGGTCATCACATTCGTGACTATGCATTCTTACCGCCGCTGCCACCATATCCGGCGGGTGCTCGTCGGCTACGGCGTCGAGTTCTTCGCTGGTCTTTCCAAAGGACGTCGTGGAATACATTAGCGAGGCCAGGGTGCCTAAGAGGAAATAGCACGCCCGCTTCCGCGGCTGCGACTGGCATAGCCTCCGCCTCATCTCGTACACCGCTTGAATGCAGCGCTCGCGTGTCCAGAAGTATGACGGGCCCAGACTGATCCTGAGCACGGCCCAGAGCTTCTTGAGCCTCCTGAGTCTCATAAAGCTAGTCGAGACTAGTCTGAAGGACGCGAAGAGCTCGTGGTGCTTACCGTCGCCCTAGGGTTTGCACTACCCACCCACCCACGCTAAAATTTCCACCCACGGGTACCTACGTACCCCTATTACCTACCTGTAGGTAGGTAATAGGGGTACGTAAATAAAACGAAATTATTTACGGAAATAACTATTTGTAAATACTTAAAATATTAAATAGTTAATTATTTATAAGTATTTATTTATAATATAAATATTTATTATATTAATATAATTAAAATAAATTTAATAAAAAAAAAAATTATAATAAGTTATATTTTATTAAATAATTTTTTAAATATTATTATTTAAATTAAAAACGTTTAATTATAATATATTACCTTAATTATAATTTTTATATATAAAATTATATTAATTCGTATATTAATTAAAGTAATTATAAATTTTATATATAAAGTTATATTAATTTATATATTAATTATTTTATTAATTATCCGGGTTAAATAAATTTAAGTTATTAATAAAAAATATACGGGGGGTTTTATTTTTATATTTATTATCCGGAAATTATGTTATTTGTTATTTTTATTATTTAAGTTATTAGTAGTAAAGTTTTTTTTTTTTTACCGAGTAAGATATATTTTATTTTGTTATATTCGGGTTTTTTTTAATTACTTTTACTTTATTCGTTTTCGGGTTTTTTATCGTTTTTTTTTTCGGATTTAACGTTTTTCCGTAATTTTATTTAATACTTAGTTGAAAATATTATATTTCGAAAAACTTATAGGATTTATAAACGTTATTATATTTATTATATAATAAATAAACTTTATATCTTTAATTATTAACGTAATATATTTGTTATAAATATAATATAAATTAACGGTTATAAATAATTAATATGTAAATTAATACGTATATTATTAACGTAGATATACCGGTAAAAAACGTAATAAAAATAATTTTAATTATGTTTTATAAAGCTTTAATAATTAATTACTAGAATTAATAATTTATTCCGCTAATTAAATTTTAAGTAATTTCGTATATAAAACGTTAAAATAAGGCTTTTAATATTAAAAAACTAGCGTTTTTTTAATATTTACGAATTTTTTAAAATATAACAACTTAAATAAAAAAAATTAATAAAAATAATAATTAATAGGATTTAAAGTATTTATTACCGGGTTTTTATCGTCTGGGTTTTTTAATTTTGCCGGTTATCTTTATAAGGGTTTTTTAAGTTTTCGGTTTAGCTTTACTTTTGTTTTTAACCGTGTTTTTACCTTTAATTAAAAATATACTTTTAATATTTTTAACTAATAAGGGTTTACGTAGTTTTAAATTAAGATTAGTATATCGATTAATACGTAAATTAATACGTTAATTAATATAAGTATTAACTTATAAGTTTTTATATACGTTATAATTAAAAAATATTTATTATATTTAAAAAGTAATATTAAAATCGAAATTAATTAATTAAAATTAACCGGGAAATAAAATTATATAAAAATATAATTACGTAAAAATTTGCAATATATTATATATATAATAGGTAAAACGAGGTAAAGTTATTACGATAATTTAAATAGTTTATTTTTAAACTTTTTTTAAAAAAATATAATATTAATATAAAGTTTTATTATTTTTATTACTTAATAATATATAAATTAACTAGTAGTACATTTACTTTTTATTAATATATATTTTTAAATAAGTTATAATAACTTTTTAAAATTATTATAAGCTTTTTTTTTATTCTCGCGGATTTAATCGTAACGTTTTTAATTTTCGTTTACTTTTTAACGCCTAAATTAATTAAAGGTAATAATAAGTAAAGTTTCTGTTATACGGTAATTTTATCGTAAACTTATTACCTTAATAAAAAATTAATTATAATTAGAATTGTTTTATTATTAATTTAAGATATAACAGTTTAAAAAGTAGGTTAGGAATTATTAATATTGCCGATAATAAAAACGGGATAAGTAATAATTAAACTTTATTTTTTTAAAAAATTTCGTATTAAAAAAATTTTCGATTTTTTTTATCGATATTCCGTAATTTAAATAAGTTTATCGTTTTCGGTATAATCGTACTAAATATTAAATAATAAATCTTTTAATTTATTTCGTAAATAAAATATTATAAAAAAATTAATTCGAAATATAAAATACGTTAATTTGGCCTAATGGCTTAGTGGTTGCGAGCCTGGGTGTGGTCTTTTTCAATTGCGACAGGCTTGGGTACTTTGTTTCGGTTGATCTTAAAAGATAGCTGGTTTAAATCCAGTTTGGGCTACCGTTTTTTTAGGTGACGCCAGCTTAGAAGGAGTTAGACCAATTGGGGTTTCGGCTCCGCCACCGTGTCGGCGACAATTAAGGGGTGGCTGGGAACCAGTTACGATTAGGGGCGCTGGGAATTAATTAATTAATCGGGTGTATTTATTGTTAGTTGCCGTATTATATGACCCGTATTACGTTTTTCCGGCCTTTAGCTAAAAAGGGACGGTTTTTAAGGGGTGCTTTCCGGTTACGTTTGTGCAGAATTATTTGTGTACATGTATGTAGTGAACGGATTAGCTGTATGTATGTACATAGCTAGATACCATAATGGTATTTTACCTTGTAAAATACGTTAATTTAAAACGGTTATACGAATATATTAATTTTACTTAATTTAACGTTTACTTTATTAATACGGTAATAACCTAAATACAAAGGTAATTACGGGCGAATATAACTAACTTAAGGAAAAACATTTTTATTTAACGTTAAAATATAAAAATATCTTAATTAAAAAGTAAGCTTACGTATTAATTAACGTATTAATCCCCGTATTAAAAACTTATATAATTTACGTATTTCCAGGTAGTAATCGACGATTTGTTCCTAAGGTTAACCGTTATTAAGAATTAATAAGTTCGAAAAAGTACGTTATTAAAAGTTAGTATAGGTATTATTCTAGAAAGAAAAAGGTAATATAAAAAAATAAATACTTTTTAAGAAGTTTTAATATTATTAATTATAATTTCCGATAAGTTTCGATTAGTACGTTATTTATTAGGTAATTTCGTTACGTTATTTTTATGTTTCTCGTAATAAAATTTATAAATATTTTTAAAATAACGAATTACTTTATTACGAAAAAAGTTATTTATAAATAATTAACTTAAAAACGTTTTTTATTTATCGAAATAAAAATTTATTTTCGAATTCGATAAAGAATATAAAAATATCGTAAAAATAAGATAATATTTATTATTTTTAAAAGTTTTATCGATATAACGCTAATAAAATTCGAAATAATCTTAAACGGCTTAAAATAATTTTTTAAAATAAGGTTATAAGGTACTAATAAAAATTCGATTTTATAAATAAATTTTATATTTACAAAAATACTTTTTTATAACCTTAAACCTTATAAGAATATAACTATAATTCTTTTTTTTCGAAACGTTAAAAAAGGTTATTAATAATAAAAACGGTTTATAAATATTAATTAAGTAATCGATAATATCCCAGGTAATTTCCGTAATTTCGAAACTAGTTATTTTTTCGTAACGTATATAGTTCTTAATTGCAGGTCTTAATTAACGAACCCGGACAAGCATATATATAACGGAGCTCTAACGAAATCTTACGTTTCGAATAACTTATAATAGTTTTTAAATATTTAAGATATTTTTTTTAAAAACGATTTATATATATTTAAACCGTGATTAACGTTGTATATTAAGATTAAAATATATCGCGAATTATTTAAATTAAATCGGTTAAAAAATTAATACGAAAATTAATATAACGTTATTAAGGGGATAATAAAAATTAGACGTACCTTTACTACGATATAATCAACCGTATTAAACTTAATTTACTTAATTTTAATTATTTTTTTCTCGTTTTTCTTTATTTTTAAGCCCGTTTAATCTTTTATTTTAATATTATTTATAATTTTCAACCGTTTAAAAAGATATTTATAAATATTTTATAAAAAATACGAAAAATAATGGAAATAATTCGCCCCGTTTATTTATTCCTATTTTTACTAATTCCTTTTTATGCATTTTCTAAATTTCTTTATATTAAAATTCATTCCGCTATCCGCTATAATAACTTAAACTCTTATATAAAGCCCGTATTTTTTTAAGGTCTTATATAACGTTTAAATATTTAACTTTTCTTTTTTATCTTTATATAATTAAATATTAATTAAAATATATTTAAGTATCCAGTTTTTGTCGATAAAATAAACATATATACCTTAAAAAGCCCATATTAAGCCAGAGGAAATTTAAACGTTTATAATTACCGAAACGTACAATTCGGAAAGGAAATTTTGCAATTCTAACCGTATAACCTTTTCCGTATACTTTTCGTATCTGTCCTTAAACCTACAGGATCGTAAAAAATTATAAATAAAACATATATACCGGACCTAATTAATAAAATACGGATTTTCGATAAAATAAAAAAATAAATATAAACTAGTTAATATTTTAATTATAAAATAATTATTATTAAATAAAATTCCGGTAACGTAAAAAAAAAAATTATTAAACTTATAATTAATACGTACCAAAAAACTTTACTTATAGTAAAACTTATAACGGTTTACGTTTCCCTATTTCGGGATAATTTTATTTTTTATATAATCTATTATTTATATAATTTTTTAACGTAATAATACTATTATTATTTTTACTTAATTTCGGATATATCCGGGTTTTATAATAAAATTTATAGATTATTATTAGTTAATTTATTTTTAAGGTTACGTTATAGAACCAGCCCTATTAATACCGAAACGTTCGATTAAAAACGAAAATTTTTTGAAAAAATACTTTATTTATATTGTCGTCGAAAGTAGCTTTTTTTTAAAATTACGGCCGCCGTATAAATTACGCCTTAAACGTTTCGGTATTTTCCGTTTTATAAATATAATATATTAAAACGCTAAATCGTAAAAGTAATTCGTATATTTTTTATATGTTATCTTAGAATTCTAAGTTAGCTCCCGGTTAAATTGGAGATCTAATTTTTTTAACGTATTTATTATTTAATTTATCGTTACCCGATTCGTTAGTATTTTTTTCGTTCCTTTAATTAAATTCGTTCCTTAATTTTTTATTACCCCTTTTTTAATAATTTATCTTATCGAATACGTAATTATTTTTAAATTTGTCTCCGTTTTTAACGTTCGGTTACTTCCCAAATTTAAATTTGCCTTTATTTTCGTTTTCGTTTTTATCCTTATTATATAAAATATTACTTAATTTCCGTAATTAATTTTTTATTTCGAAAACTTTTTTAATTAATTCCGATTTATAATTTTTTTCGTTAATTATAACTTAATTAAAAAAGTTAATAAAATATAGTAACATATTATAATAATAAGTTTAAATACTATTTAAATTATAATATAAATTACGTTATTAAACGTAACCGTATATAATTAATATATTAAAAACAAAAAATTAATACGTTGAAAATAAAAGATTAATATAGGTAAAAACGTATAAATAAAGTTAAATAATATACGTTAAATATTACAAACAGATTATTTATTTTTTTAATTAATTTATAACGTTTATATTATTTTAGACTTCTCGGATAAATTTTAAAATTTGTTATTATTTTAACCTTTTATTTTTTTTTTAAATTTTATATAGCCGGAATATTTTCCTTTATAAATAAAGCTATATTTTTATTACGTTACGTATTAAGCGATATTATAAAAAAACTCCGGTTAACCGTATTAATATAAAATTTAATCGTTTTGTAAATTTATTTATTATTATATTTATTATTATTATTATAACAATTATTAATAATAATAATTTTAATTTTTTAAAAAACGAAACTTTTATCCCGGGAATTTAAATAATAAAAATTATTAAATTATCCCGATAATAACCGTTAACTGTTTTTATGTTTAGATAAAATATTATTAAGTAAGGGTAAATTCTAAAATAAAATGTTTATAGTTATTAGGTATAAAAAAGGAAGGTTAAAATAGAGATTTGGTATCGTCGCTTTAAACCTGGGAGTAAGTTATATATCCCAGATTAGTACGTTAATTAATACGAATTTAATTTTAAAAAATTATAGCGTTACGTAAGATTAAGCGGTTATAAAAATTATATACCCCGTTAATTTTATAGTATCCTTTTAAATTTATAATCCGGCAAATCTTATTTAATATATAATTAAGAAATAATTTTAAGATTTAGTAATTAATATTAAAAGTATTATAAAAAACGGCGGAAAATAAATTAATTACGTTATTTATTAGCAATAACTTATATATGATTTATGTAAAAAAAGTTATTATTTACTTAAAGTATTTCCGTTTGGTTAAGCAGATTTATAAATAGATAAGTTTAGGTTTTTTTTTAATATTATATAATAAGTATTAAGTATTTCTTTAAGGAAAAAAATTTTACCCGAAGTTTAACCGAAATTTTTTTTAAATGGGTTAATTATATATATACTTATTTAATTTTTTTAATTTAACAATTAAATACTAAATTTTTTTAAATATATTTTTATTAAATAACAAGGTATTTATTTAATTTAAAATAAATATTATATTAAATAATATATTATTTCTTTACGTTACGGTTATTAATTAAAGGTATATATATATTATTTTTTTAATATAATACGTATTAATTGTTACGACCCAAAAGAGGAGAAGTCTCGGAAACGGTCCTAACGGACCGAAACAAAACCTAAGTAAGTTAGGTTACGTAATTTAAATCTTTTCTAATCGGAAAATCTAATTGCATTTATATAGATCTAATATTCTTTGGATCTGGAAAAACGATAAGATCTATAGGAAATCTATGTTTTTATAAAGGATATATACGCTTATTAGTTCCATAACTTAAATAGTAACAGTTTACAATACAATTTAATTACCTAAAATACCCTTAATATTACTAAACGTAACTAAGTTATTTTCGTTACTTAAATTCCCGCAATATAACTACTAACATAAACCGTACGACTTAATTTAATAATTAGTTAACTAACTTAACCGTTATACGTTACAAACTCTTATTCAATAATATTATTAAATTCTAAGTAATTATTCGAATTATTAAAATAACCCTTAATACCAAGGAAAATACTATTAACCAGCAGCTCCAAAATAAGTTTAAAAAATTAAAAATAAAAATTTTGCGATTTAAAAAAACAGCTAAAAAAAACCTTAATATTTTAAAGATTAAAGTTAAAAAGCTTTAACCCTATAATAAGAAAATTAATATCCAAAATTTCCTTACTTAAATACAAATATACTTACGATTTTTGGCTCTCGACGACCCGGAAAACAAGATTTTTACTATCGCAGCGTTTTTTACCAAGGACGCATTTAACTGGTTCGAACTAATTATAAAAAATTACCTGGAAAATGCGGAAAACGATAGGAAGATATTTACTAAAGAACTTTTCGCCTATTATTCCAATTTCGAAAAAAAGCTAAAAGCTAATTTCGATAACCCTAATAAAAAACGCATTATTACATAAAAAATCCTACAATTACGATAAAAAGGATTAACGGTTAAATACGTAATAAAATTCCGAAACCTAATAGTTAAAACAAAATAAATAAACGAAAAAAACGATACCCTAATCGACGTATTTTATAAAGGTTTAAAGGACGATATTAAAAACGAAATAATTAAACTAAAACAATTAATTTCCTTAAGCAAATATATTATTAAAACAGTAAAAATTAACAACCGATAATTCGAAAAACGATAAAAAAAAAAAAGCCAGTACGCTTTACGGCATAAATTCAACAAAACCAACCAAAGAAATAAACGTATTACATTTTTTACTTCCTACGGAACTTAACCAAGCCTTATAAAAATTAGGACGGTCCGGCAGCAAAACCAACCTCAGTTCAAATATTACAATTATAATAAAACGGGATATAAGGCCTTTTAATATAAGGCGCTTAAAAAACTTCGACAAAACAATTAAACCTTTATACCTAAAAAATAACAGCAAAACAATAAAAAAAAAAAAAAATCGATTAATATAATCCAACTACGGTATATAGTAATATAATAGCACAAAAACCATTTAAGGTAAAAAGCCTTCACTAAAGAAAAACTATTTACCTAATCCTAATAAAAAAAGCAATAAAAAAAACAAAACTAACTAGCTTTACAAAAATAACTACGGGAATATTATAAATAAAAAGAAAACCTATACCCAGAAAAACCGGAACGACATATAAAAATTTACGCTATTCACTGCAATAAGCCTAAATATCTATTTTACCAGGAATGGAAAAAAACAATTTATTAACGCATAACTCGAATATACCAGCAAAAATTTAACTTTAAACGATAAAAAAAAACTAACAAAAATAACTAATAATAATACCGACACTTACGATCGTTCGTAAACCAAAACGAAATTAACCAAAAAATAGCCCTATAAAGCTGGCCACCTAGAGAATTATACCTATAAAAAGATCCTTTCTGCTATTTTAAATAATGTAATTACTAAACAAAAAAAGAATTAATCCAGAAAACGGTAAAAAAGTATTGCTAGCGAGCTATTACCGATTTAAATATCCAACTGGCTTTTACCACCGACCCAAAAAATAAAAAAGTAATTAAAAAAAAATCAAAAGTTTTACCAAAAAAAACCAGTAAAACTTAGAAAACGAAAAAGAATATAATAACTAATAAAAAAATGATAATTTGTAAACAACATTATTAAATAAAAAAACGATCAAAACTTTTATAAAATAAACTTACAAACTACTAAATATATAACGACAATTTAAACAATTACAAAAGCAAATAATACAAATAGAAAAACAATTAAAAAAACTTCGAACACAAAATAATCGGAATAAGGAAATATTACGAAAACTTTTACAAACCTTAAAAAAGCAATGTTACTTATAAAAAAACCGCAAAAAGGCGAAAAAAAAAGGTTAAACCGTAACATTTCAAAAAGGCTCTAAACGTAACGATCGGAGCTACTGGTAACGATACCATCACCATACGAATACGAATTAAAAAAAACTAATACACCGTAATAATAAATTACAAAATAACAACTGCCAATTATATTAACCCGGAAATAATAAATTAGTTAAAGTTATTATAAAAAGAAAAAAATTACTTTTATAAAATCGAAAATACCAAAGGTTAAAGATTTACCTATAACAATAAATAAATTAAACGCAAAATTAATCATTTTAAAACCTTTATTAAAAAAAAACTATTAATTTCGACATTATCTTATTAAACGGATACGATATAATTCTAAAAAAACTATAATTACGTTAATATAATCCCTTAATCGACTAAGAAACTAATTAAGTAAATTTCTATTCATTCCTTAATACAAAACAAAATACAAACGATACAAGATCTTAATATTCAATTAATAAAAACGACGAATATAAATATAAGAATACGACAAAAACCTTATTACCCAAAAAAATAAAATATATTTAAAACAAAGGGTATAATAAGAAAATACGGCGTATTATCGTAAACCTTAAAGTACAATTCCGACGGATAAATAATAACTTATAAATACAACCTGAAAAATTACTAAAATAAATAATAAAAATATTACCATAATATTACAAATATAAAAAACTTTTTCAAAAAGAATTTAATACGAAATTACTATAACATAACGAATAAAATTATAAAATAATTTTTAAAAATAACAAAACGATTACCTTTTATCCCATTTACAACCTAAACGAAATAAAGTTATACGCTTTTCGCAATTACCTAAAAAACAAATTACGGAAAAAACATATACAACGTTTTAAATTATTAACAAAATACCTAATATTTTTCGTACCACGAAAAAACGGGAAATTACAATTTGTTATTAATTACCGATAACTTAACGATATTACCATCAAGGACAAAATATTACTACTCCTAATTACCGAAATTAAAAACTAATTACGAAATACCAAATAATTTATAACTTTAAACCTAAAAGAAAAGTATAACCAAATTTAAATTAAACCCGGAAACGAATAAAAAATAACTTTTAAAACGAAATACGGATTATTCGAATACTTCGTTATACCTTTCAAATTTACGAACGTACTAATAATTTTTTAACGGATAATTAACTACGTATTCCGAAAATACCTTAATATCTTTATTATATACTACCTCGACAACATCCTTATTTACTTAAAAATAAAAAAAAAATATATAAAATACGTTCATAAAATCTTATAAACTTTACAAAACGCTAATTTTTTAATTAACGCAAAAAAAAGTACTTTCCATATTTAAAAAGTTAAATACTTAAAACATATTATTACTTTAAAATATATCAAAATAAATCCCAAAAAAATTACCGTAATCTAAAACTGGAAAATACCCACTAATATCACCGAGATATAAGCATTCCTTGGATTTACTAACTATTACAAACGATTTATACAACATTTCAGCAAAGTTATAATGTTATTAACGGAACTTACCAAAAAAGATCAACGCTTTATATAAGCTCCAGCTATAAAAAAGGCCTTCCAACAACTTAAGGACGTTTTTACCAGCAAACCCGTTTTGATAATATACAACCTAAATAAATTAATAAAACTTAAAACCAAAGCTTTAAACTTTGCTTTAAAAGTAATAATTTACCAACGAAACGATTAAGGGAAATTATATCTTATTACCTTTTACTTTTACAAACTATACGATACTAAATTTAACTACCCTATTTACGACAAGGAATTCTTAGCTATTATTAAAACCTTCAAGGAATTCAGGCATTATCTTAAAAGAAACTAACACTAGGTAAAAATATATACAAATTATAAAAATATCTTTTATTTCGTAATTACAAAAAAATTAATCGGATAATAATTACGTTACGCAAAATACCTTTTAAAATTCGATTACGTTATTATTTATCGCAAAAAATCGGAAAACACCAAAGCAAATACTTTTAACAAATAACTAAATTTAAAAGATCCTAAAATAAAAATATAACAAACTATATTTAACTGGACGCCAAAAAAATATTTACAACAGCAATACATTAATACTATCAAAATATTTATACCTAATATACACAAAAAAATATAACGATATCATAACAATTTACCCAATAATCAAAAAACAAATAAAATTTACGTACCAAAAAAACATTAAAAAAACTTAATACAGAAAATACATAAACATCAATTACATAAACATCCAAAAATCCACAAAACCCTAAAACGTTTATAACGAACATATTATTTTCCTAAAATAAAATCAACTATATAAAAAATCATATAACAATACGATATTTACGCCAAAATAAAAATTAAACGATACAAACCTTACGGAGAATTATAACTATTACCAATCACTAAGCAACCATAGAATTTAATTACATTTAACTTTATTATAAAACTTCCTTTATCAAAAAACCTAATTACGGGTATATATTATAACAATATTTTTGTAATCGTCGACCGATTTACAAAATTTTCCTATTTTTTACCTTATAATAAGAACACAGATACTAAGTAAATAGTATACATTTTCTTTCGATATATATATAATATACATAGATTACTAATAAAAATTATTTCGGATAAAAATACAACCTTTACTTTTAAATTTTAACAAAACTTAATAATATAACTCGGCCTAAATTATAAGTTATTAAACGCTTTTAAATTACAAATAAATAAATAAACGGAAAAAACTAACTAAACGTTAAAAATATACTTACGATATTATATTAACCATAAACAAAATAACTAAGTTAAAAAGTTACTTATCGTATAATTAATTTACAATACTAATTACTATAACAATATTAAAATAATTCTAATAATAGTTAACTTTAACTTTACCCCGGAAGTTTACAAAAAAATACGAAAAAAAAAATTAATTAACGTTAAAGCAATTTTTACTTCAAAACAACTTAAGCAGTTATATCAAAAAATAAAAACAGAACTTTAATTCGTACGCGAATAAATAAATAAATATTATAACCAAAAAAAGTTAAAAAGATTAACTTTCTCGGAGGAAAAAATAGTTTATTTAATTACCAAAAATATCAAAATTAAACGTTTAAACCAAAAACTCGATTTTAAATATATCGGTCCATATAAAATCGTTAAAAAAATCTCAGAAAACAATTATTAATTAAAGTTACCACCTAAAATCAAACTTTATCTAATTTTTTATATTTCCTTATTCGAATTAACAGCAAATACTATTAAAATATATATAACATAAAATAACGTAAAGGCAAAGGAAAAAAGGAAAATATATAAAATTAAAAAAATATTCGATATACAAAAAAAAAAAAACTTACCTAATATTTAATTAAATGGAAAAATTACCCAAATTCCGAAAACACCTGGGAACCCGCCAAAAATCTTACTAGCGCCCAACGCCTATTAAAAAACTTTTACTAATAACGTTAAAATCACCGAAATTAAAAATATTTTAATCCATACTATCCAAAAACGGCTAATCGGACATCTTAAAAATAAACCAATTATTTTAAACAAAAATCTAAACAAAAAGCGATACGTTTACCTTTAACCGTTCCTAATTCTCTAACTTATCCATAAACTAAAAGCCACGGTTAACAATTTTTACCCCTTAAACGTAAAAAAACCGTTTTTAACGACGAAAACGAAAAAAACAACCAATAATCTCATTAATATCACGCTATTTACGTACAAAATTCTCCTTTAACTCTTACTAAAAACGCAATAAAGTTTTTTCCGCTACGGCCTTTTCGCAATTCAAACGGTCCTTTTTCTCTTTAATATAACGAAAAAAATTAACGGGAACACCGGACCCATCACAGCGACAACAATATTTAACACATTCACTACAACAACGAATCTCCTCTATTATTTAACATTTCATCCCTTTTTTAAAACATAACGTATACGGCATTACTTCGAAACCAAATTTAATAATATAAGCAGCTAAGGATTTAAAGCTCTCCTTTTAATTCGGACAACTACAAAGTTTACGATTAACAACACAACCACCTATAATAAAAAATTAACTTACCAAAAAAAAAAATCTTTAAAAGCAAAAACCCTAAAAAAAAACATCGTATTACAACCCAAAAAAAAAGAAATCTCGGAAACGGTCCTAACGGACCGAAACAGGACCCAAGTAAATCAAGTTACGTAATTTAGATCTTTTTTAATCGGAAAATCTAATTACATCCATATAAATCCAATACTCTTTAAATCTAAAAAAACAACAAAATCCATAGAAGATCCATATTTTCATAAAGGATATATACGCTTATTAGTTCCATAACTTAAATAGCAACAGCTTGCAATACAACTTAATTACCCAAAACACTCTTAGTATTACCAAACGTAATTAAATTATCTTCGTTACTTAGATTCCCGCAATACAACTGCCAACATAAACCGTACGACTTGGTTTAATAATTAGTTAACTAGCCTAGCCGTTACATTAATATCCGTATTAATCGATTTTTTATTATATTTAATATAATATCGGCTTCCGAAAAAAACGGCGGTAAATTTCCTTATAAATATCGTAAACTTAATAGCGCGTTTTTAAATAATAAATATACCATAAAAGCGCGAAAATATAATAAAAAAATTTTACGAAAATTTTTACAAAAAAATCGTAAAAAATACTTAGTAAATATTATAAACTAAAATCCGCCGTAATAAAACGGTTTAAGATAAAAAATCCCTTAAACCGGACTTTATTATTTAAAATAAAGCTTACCGAAATATTATCAATACTGCTAATAATTTATTAAAAATTTTGCTTTTAATAACGTATTAATTTCCGTATTAATTATTTTTAATTGTTTTTAAAACAAATATTTTAAATAATTTATAACTTAATATAATATTAACTTTAAATTACGTTTTAATATAATAAAAGTAATTATAAACGATTTAAATTAATTATTTTATAAATTTTTTAAAAACGTTTGTTAATAAAAAATAAAAATTTATTTTCGGAAAAAAATTATCGGAAAACGAATAAATCGCTTTATTATAATAGGATAATATAGCTTACCGTTATTTTTATTTTTAAAAATTCGAAAATAAATTAACGTTAGTAATTAACGATACGGTATATATTATAACCGAAAAATTTTCTAAACCGATAAAACCTATTTCGGATAAATTTAACGTTATGTTATTAAATATTAAAAAAATAAATTTTCGTTTTTTTTATTTTTTAATATTTAATTTTTACTTTTTTATTTTTATTTTTTATTTTAATATATATTAATTAATATTTTTTAAATATTCGGCCGTAAATTTAATTTTAATTTATATTTTAATTCATTACCGTTATATACGAAATATTTTATTTAAATAACGGAAAATGGTAAATTAATTAATACGTAAATTAATACGTTTATTTATTATTAACTTAATTTTATAATATTAACTATATTATATTTATATTTATTAAATTAAATTTTTTTAAAAGTTTTTATAAATCTTATATTATAAAATCCGATAAATTTTTTATTATTTACGTAATAAAACCTTAATATCCGAAATTAAATTAAATATCTCTAATTTTTTCCGTAACGAATTTTTTTTTTTAAATTACCTTAATTTTTGTTTATTTTTATAACTTTGTTAATATTCGTTTTTTAATAACGGATAATAATAAAAAACTTTTAAATAATTTTATTAAATTTTAACTTTCCGATATTTAAATTTAAAAAAAAATTATTTCCGTAAATAACAGATAAATTTAAATTACGCCTCCGGTTTTATGAATTCCGATAAATTAAATACTTATTTTTTTAACGTATTAATTTTCGTATTAATTTATTTTTTTCGCTTTAATTCGAAATATAAATTTCGTTATTTTAATTATTTTTTAAAAATACGGTTATATTTTTAACTTACGGTTATTGGAATATAAAAAAAAAAATTTCGGTTATAATACCTGTAAATTTCGTAAATTTTAATCGTTTTATTTTCTAAATCCGGTTTAGCTTTAAAATAATACGGTAACGTAATAATTTAAAAAAGCCGTTTTTCGTTCGGTTTTTAAACGAAAAATAAAATTAATAATAATATTAATATATATTTTTAAAAAAAATTGATTTATAATTAAAATATTCGTAAATAATTTTTTCTTAAATATATATTCGTTTAATTTATAAAATATAATAAATTAAATAATATAACCAAATTAAAAAAATTTTATTTAATTTTATTTAATTTATAAAATAAAATAATTAATACGTAAATTTATATGCTTTTAATAATAATTTTATATTTAAAGTAAATATAATTTTTAATTTTTTATATTTTAACGTTATTATAATTTTTATCCAATAAGTACCTATAGGTAATTAGCTCGTAGGTAAGTAGTCGTGGGTATTTTTGAACAATTGCCAAAACCACCCACGGGTGGGTACCCACTGCAAACCCTAGGTCGCCCCGCCGGATATTGCGTCCGGCCGAGTCCTCGTGGAACTCGGCGAGTAGCTGCACGTACTCCACGCCGTGGACGCACGTGTAGGAATGCCGTGCCACCTCCATGAGGCCGTGTACACCGTTGCGGAATCTCTCCTCGTGGTCCTCGCGGCGCAGGCTGGTGCAGTCCAGACAGGTAAGACGGGATAAGGGACGTTTGGAGGAATATTCGGATATGTGCGCTAAAGCCGTATATTCTACTGACTAAGTCCGTCAATTAATTCGATTGTTGATGATGTAAGTTGTGGCTTTGTGAGTTGGCAGGCTTGCGAGTTGTGAGTGTAGGTCTGCGAGTTGGGAAGATGAGTAGTTGCAGACGAGATAGCGCGGAATTAGGGCCCCGATTCTATAGAGCTGCGGCTAGCCTTGTGTATACCGTAATTCTATCGTTCCGTCCCAGAAAGATCGTGGATGGATCACCTATCCCCAGGCCACCACTTAGGGAGCCTATAGTTACAGTCAGTCTCTGATGCCGGAGTATATCGTTGTCATGGTAGTAAATTATGGCCTTGTTTTCAACAGGCGATGATCTCAGTTCATGTCCATAGTTGGATATTTGACTCTGTATAAGGGGTATAGCACAAAGGAGAAGAAATGCATGTAGTTCAGAGAATAATTAGCTTCTTAAATCACCCTGTAGGAAGTACCGGCATTGCAACCATTAGATCAGAATGTAAGTAGGAAACGGACTTAACACAGCTTCTTTTGCCTCTAAAGATCGTTCCCGCGTGGAAATCTCAAGGGGGAGTTGTAAGGCGAAGCCTCAACTGGTGAGCATTGAGCATTGGACAGGAGAGGTAGCCCGCATTAGAAAGGGATGCAGATGAAGAAGATATTCCCATAAGATGCAGTTCCCACAGTTACCATCAGTTTAAGAAGTTATTACTACAAAAATAATCTATATTCCAAACCAATATCTTACTATGTTTAACGAAAATCCATTTACCCCTGGTTACTTCCCCTAAATCAACTCGAGCTGCATATACTTTACTGCAGTTAATTTTGATAATACTAACTGTAAACCGTTAGGTGCTCTGTTAAGATTTTTAATGAGAACCGCTATAGGACATAGGGTGCCCGACGTTCGGTGAGTAATGAAATAGACATTCGGCAAGGAGTGTCTACTGACTTATCCCAGCCCCCGATTCCGGTTCTGCCACACCCAACCGCCTTAACATCCTATAAACGCCAGGCTTTCCGCTTTGCCGTCCGTATACGGCGACCCGGACGACAGTCGAGAAAACGGAGCGGGTCGAAGGCCCAGGATACCTTCAGTTACTTCCTCTTACTTCGTATGATACCATCCTTTCTTTACCTACACCCCTCTACTTTTCGATTCCGTGTGCACTCACCGATTATCAGGTGCAGCTGGTACAGTATGATTCCGAGCCCTTTCTTTGACGTTGATAGAGCGGCCGAATTAGCTAGCACCGATGTTCTTCGGAGATATTCTCGCCTTCTAATTGGTTAGCCCCGCTTAGTTTGGATTATACCTTGCGATCGCTTACATCTTGCTCTTTCTTACCTCCGGGGCTAACCGGGGCTTTGGCTTTCTAAAAGAGATATAAAAGAATGGCTGGTGCTTTGGAACACCTCTGTGAGGCCAGCTGTACCTAAGGGCTACCTTGAGACGACTTGTAAACATGTTCGCTTCCGCTCGCTTACGCATCTTCGCGTTTATCTTCGCGGGTCTCTCGCTCATAGAGGCCCAGCAAGCAACTTTTTCCAATTCTGAATTGCTTGACGATTTTCCGGTGCGGGATATAGCAGGCGTTACTGTTATTGATACGCCCCTGGTCCGCGCTGCAGAACTATATGCTCGGCAACACAGCACCGGTTGGGCGTACAAACATGTGATGCGCTCGTGGCTTTTTGGCACGCTCATTGTCCAGCATAACGATACTTTGGCATGTGCTGTCGACCCTGAGGTGCACGCGGTAGCCACGCTCTTACACGACCTCGGGTGGGACCCTCATTCCAACTCGTCAATCGTCAGTGGAGACCGGCGATTCGAGGTCGATGGCGCGATTGCGGCTAGAGAGTTCCTTCAGGGGCATGACGATGGGCGGCAGTGGGATGACAGAAGGACCCAATTGGTTTGGGATTCCATTGCACTACATGCCGAACGGAGTATCTCCTATTACAAGGAACCGACGGTACAGGTTGTCAGTAAAGGGATTTTCTTGGACTTCAGCGGTCCGGCTTTTGGTGTCACAGATGCCGAATATGCAGCTATAGCTGCCCAATTTCCCAGAGAGGACCTGAGAGATGGGGTTAACAGTACCATTGTGTGGCTCTGTGAGACCAAACCCGATACCACATATGGTGAGTAGATTCCCTGCACGGTTGACGTCTTCCTGGATATAACGAACTGTTTGACTGCTTGCTGACGAGGAGATCCCCTTTGTTGCATAGATACCTGGATGCAAGCATTCGGCGACAGATATGTGGCGAATTACTCGGCTGAAGGAAAACGGGTGATTGACGTAATTTTTACGAACTTGACATCTGATTGAAGCCGACCTTTAACTGATCAGAGGGAGTTGAAGAGGGATATTTAGATAGTTCACAGTTGGAAAATTGACGATGATACAGCCCTAAGCTTCAGTTATGGGATACAGGCCAAAGGCATGGATATGACTAGGGCGCATACGCCTTGACATGGATTTTACTTGCCCAGTGGTACGGAGATTCGTAGATGGATAATCCTTTCCTTTATTTGCTCTCTCCTGGCCTATTATAGACGGTGGCTAGGTGCTTGCGAATGGTACGCAATCCCTTTAAAGGATCGAAGATTAGTGGACTAAGACATTTAAACACACGTATGATCGTATGAATTGAAAAGCAAAGCTGACTTATAGTTTAATCCCACGTGAGATGTTGGCCCATACAAGATCGGGTATCGACATTGAATGGTTGTACCGCCTGACGTCTATCTTTGAAGAAGGCGGATTTGGAGTTTACGCTCACCTTACAGAGCTAACTCTCAGGGATGAAAGAAGCGGCACAATAAAAGTAGTTCGGGTCTCGATTTGTTGTGTATGCTTGGATAGACACAGGTGTTTAAGTGGGCCCAAGTTGTTAGAAGAAGACCAAGTTCATAACATAGACAAAACTCCGTATACTCACTTTGCCCGGGGGCCATATCCCTCATACGGTGTCGCCACCGCTTGGTGCCGCCTGGGGAGCATCCACGGTATCGAAGGGCACAATCGTAGGGCCTCCATAATAACAGCAATCGGGTAAGGGAGGCACCGTAAAGTATCTATGTTTACTTCATCTTCGGTCCCAAACCGCTGGCGGATCTCCTGCCCAAAGGGTGTGTAGCTTGTCTTGATGGTTAACGAGATAATTTAGAGCCTTACACAAGACTGTCGCTGTGGTTTTGCCTCCTGCAGTTGTTAAAACCATGAATGTCGTATTGATCACTCCAATCGGGAGCTCTCCTCGTTCGCAGCGATGACATGGAGCATAATATCCGGCAGTTCAAGCTCAAAGCTGAAGGGCCGGTGTACCTTATCAACGATCTGTTGGTAATGATCTCTCTGCATCTTCCTAAACGAATGAGGGATACATTTCATAGGGATAAACTCCACAAGTGGATAGAAGCGTGCCGCCGCCACGAATGAAGCAGTTTTGACACTGTTGAAGAGGAGCCCAATGCAGGCTTGGTATCTGGAGCGCTGAAGACAGTCAAGGGACTCTCCAAAACTTAGGTCTCCGAATATATCAAAAGTCGTGAAGTTGAACCAAGGTGCAATGTTAACCTTGGCACCTTTTCCTTGAAGCTCTCTGAATGAATACTCGCGCAGCGCGCAATAAGTAGGTTCACATATCGATACAATATCAGCTCCTGGCCCCTCAAGGCGCGTGGTGTGAACCCCGGAGCCAAGATTTTGCGGATGCGGGCATGCGGTTCGGGATTAATGGCACTGATCAACGACTCCGGCATATCCGGGTTGACTCTTCCACCAGACAGGGTGTTTCAGGAACTGCTGGTGACCTGGCCGAAGCTGGAATATGTCCTTCCAGGCCTCCCCTTGAGCGAATGTGACTCCATTTGGTGCAATACGCAGCACTGGTCCATACCCTCAGTGAAGCGTTTCGATGTCGTGTACAATGGTACCCCTTAGGAGCGCGATAATAATTGGCAGGCGTGAAGCTGCCCGAGTACGCGGCCCGGGGACCTTAGCAAGGGTATGGTATTTGAGGTTGTAGATGAATTGGACTAGGGGGTACTATTTGTCATTAGCATCCACAATCTCTTATATGGGTGAAGGGCTTCAGATGCCATTCAAGAGCAGTACTTAGCAAGATAGTTAATCTTAGCTGACCAGACGACTGCAATTCCACTATAGATGCTATCACGAGACCTATGGGTGTTTCCTTGTCGGTCGAGTGACGATCATTATATGATAACCCAGGAGGAAGAAAATCTGAAAAGGGAAAATGCAGGAGGGGATTTAACATGTGGTGTGCTAAGCCAGTGCCTCGAAGCTAACGTCAGCGGTACCGCAATGTCGGAGCAGGGGTAGGCAACGTGTATTATTTGTCACTTTACGCCAAGCATATTTCCTTTATGCGAATGTTTTCCCACAACCGACTTTGGTATCAGCAGCGAATGATCTTGGTTACAGCCCGTGTATCATGGGTGCTCAATTCTCCCAGTTCTTCCCGCCGAAGCCTACCTTCACGTGGTCGGACGTGGAACCTCAAGACGGCAAAGTGTTTCTCATCACAGGCGGCGCCTCAGGCATCGGCTACGAACTCGCGAAGATCCTGTATGGGAAGAACGCCCGAGTCTACATAGCCGGCCGCTCGGAGGAGAACGCGCGGCAGGCCATCAGGGACATCAAGAGCGCCGTGTCTACTACAAGGGGCAGTCTCGAGTTCCTGCAGCTCGACCTTGCCGACCTAGGCAGTATCAAAGCATCCGTCGACGCCTTCAAGGCGAGGGAATCGAAACTGGACATCCTCTGGAACAATGCCGGCGTGTCACAGCCGCCCCTGGGGAGCGTCTCGAAGCAGGGCATCGAGCTGCAGCTCGCGACCAACTGCCTCGGTCCATTTCTGCTCACGCAACTGCTGGTGCCTTTACTAGAGGCCGCTTCTTCCGCGAACGGTGCTCTGCCGGGTTCCGTCCGTGTAGTATGGACGAGCAGCCAAATGGTCGAGCTCTCAGCCCCGTCCCAGGGCCTCATCATGTCCGAGGTCCGCGCGCCGCCGAGAGACAAGGCGCGGAATTACGTCAACTCCAAGACCGGAAACGTCTTCTTGGCCTCGGAATTCGCACGGCGCATCGGCTCGTCCCGCTCGGTCATCAGCGTGTGCCAGAATCCGGGAGCCGCTGCGACGAAGCTGTTCCGGCATACGCCGTGGTTGAACTACATCGCCTTTCCGCTGCTCCATAAGGCTTCGCTGGCAGCGCTTACGGCGCTTTATGCCGGGCTCTCGAAAGACATCACCGTGGACATGAATGGGTGCTATGTCGTGCCATGGGGCAGGATCCATAAAGACCTGAGAGCGGACTTGATTGAAGCGATGAAACAGGAGGAAGAAGGGGGGAGTGGTAGGGCGAAGGAGTTCTGGGATTTTTGCGCAGAGACGACCCGAGATTACTGCTGATGTAATATCACCAGCCCGGTATTGGTTCTCAATTTGATATAACGAATTCAGCGAATAATTTTCTGTACCCCCACGTGGACAACGTCCGAAAGCTGCAGTCTCATGCCGTGTTTTGACCCTAGTTTTATAACCTAATATACATCGAACGGTTAAAGCCTCAGCAGGGAACTACAAGCATATTCCATTGCCCGTACAAATCTTCTTGAACAAACCAGCTAACTTGGACGTAGAGACGCGCGTATCACACATGAAACTCAGATCATAAGAGTGGAATAATGACGCATGAAGGTACGCATACATAGAAAATTTGCTGTGTTTTATAGCATCTCGATAAGAGCAGCCAAGGCTATCCTCGCCAGACAATCTCGAAAATGCCCAATTCCGACTTCGGATCGACCTTAACGTCCGCGAGCTCGAAGCGCTCATCCGCCTCCCGGAGGACCCTCCTGAAGTCGGCCACGGACCGCTCCTTGGCGTTGAACAGCGCCATCATGCGCAGGTCGCTGGCGGTGGCGATGCGCTGCAGGGAGCGCGGGACGTCCTGCTTGTCGGCGGGGAGGCCGGCGCGGTCGATGACGTGCTCGACGACGAGGACGCGGGCGTCGGGTCGCAGGGCAGGAACCTGCGCCCGCAGGATGCGCACGACTGATTCATCGGGCCAGTCGTGGAAGACTTTCTTGAAGACGTAGACGTCGGCGCCGCGCTCCGGCTGCGGGTCGAAGAAGTCGTGGCCCCGGAAGGAGACGCGGTCCCGCAAACCAGGCGGCACCGACTCCTCGAACGCAGGCCGCACCCTCGGCAGGTCCTCGACGACGACGCGCAGGTCCGGGAAGTTCTGCGCAAGCGGGATCGCATTGTGCCCGCCGGAGCCGCCGACCTGGTCGCAATTAGTGCACCGCGACACGATTCCAGAGGGAAGGGGGGTATTCACATCAACGACGGTTGCCGCCCCTAGTGATTTCCAGTCGTAGCACTGCACTATCACATTTTCGTGCCCGAATAGGCTCGTCAGGAAGTTCATATACTTCGAGAAGGCCTTCTGCATATGGCCCTTTTTCTCCCCCTCGCCGCTGTTCTCGAGATACTGCCAGTAGTCGGTGTGCCTGACGTCGCCGTGCTGGCTGTTGAACAGGGCGAACGCGCTCTTATCCACTCCTTGTGCCATCCCAGCCCGTCCCGCGCTGTACTTGCTCAGGGCCTGATTGAGCATAAGGGTTGGTCCGCCCCCGATCTCGAACATCGTCTGGAGAGCGGCTCGGGCACCGGCTGAGCGGACCAGCACTCCTGATAACGCTGTATGCTTGACCCTGGTGGAGGGATCACCTGGACTCGTCTCTGCAAAGAACCGGAAGTTGAAGGCGTGTCGCTGTGTGTGGGTTTTGGGAGGTTAGCAATCATTCCGACTAGGAGTAGGTAACCCGAGAGAGTCTCGTTGAATATCCCCGCGAAGGACTGTATTCTTCAGGGAACCTTGGGTGCTAGCTATGCAGCGTGCGAAGAACAGGGGTTAAACCGCTCAACATTGGAATACTGACTATGACACGGCCCACCGCGTCTACTGGCAGGTTCGTGCGCTCCGCGATCTCCTCGTAGGAGGCGGTGCCATCGAGGGGCACGGCTGACCAGAAGTCAAACTCGTTCATGACATTCAGCACGGTGGCGTCGGCCAACAACTTCGGGAGTCAGTCAGTGAATAGGCACACGCTTTCGCGCACGCGATCCGTGGATTCACAAAGCGTACGTACGGTATGGGAAAAGGCGAACACGCCGGCCGCGGGCCCCCACGTCAGGAACCACATGTCCATCAGCGCGTCCAGCAGCAGCTGGCGCGCCTTGAATATTTCTGGCGGCAAGTCACCGTAGCCGGGCGGGCTGTCGACCTCGAACGATGGCGTAGGGACGCCGTTCGCGCGCATGTAGCCCGTCAGCATGCGCGAGAGCTTGGTGACCTCGGCCGCTAGGCTGTCGAGCGACGGTGATTGTCCAGACATGTTGCAAGGGCTCTCACGGTCTGCCCTCAAATTCCTGCTGCGTCGGCTGAAACCTCGTGAGACGGATTACTTGGGAGTTGTCCGGGAATGTCACATTTTAAACGAGAATGAGACGGAAAGTAGCGCTTCCAGACAGACGCGGACTCCCCACCCGGGAGAACACGACGGTTGCGGAGTACCCCATCCTAAGGTGCACACAGCCAAGGCGTGTCTCGCAGTTGCGGGGGAAGCGCTCTCGTACCTGATTCGAATCGTCAGCGCCACGACTGCGGTCGTGCTACCATCCGTGTCTCGCAGCCTGGGGGATTCCACCAAAGAGGCTAGCGGAGGTGCGTAATCGAACAGATAGATGTACGACCGGAGCGTCGCCACCGGGCAGTACGAGATTTCTGGCAAAGACCTATACGGCTGAAGCTGCGGATGGGAGAACTGCGCGACATAGAGTGACGCCAGGGTCTCAGTCCCCCCTGGAACTTCCGGGCCGATCTCAGTGAGCCTTCGATGCCTCTGCTGCCGGCAACCTGATTGGTCTCATCAAACCTGCGGTAGATACTTCATCTTGCTAAAGTGATACCCTCAGATTAATGCATCTCGCTCGGAGATACTCATATACCGAGGCTTCTCCGGTCCAGGGTGGCAGTCCCCACTTGCGTCGTTTCTAGAACTTCTGCCGGCGCATTCGCTATTGAAAATTGTGCCGGGTCCCGAGGGAGTAGCGTGTGTGCTTCGGGTCTGCGCTGGTGCTTTCGTTCGGCAAAGAAAGAAAAAAGGAACCGGGGGTTCGGGTTTCGATTTGTAAGCATCGGCATTCTCAACTTATGCGACGCAATATGACATATCTCAAGTAGCTACTTACCCACCTAAGTTAGGTACATATGTAGGGGGCCCTTGTGCGATGAACCCAATCCAGGAGGATATATCATCGAAGCATTTGCACGAAGCGTTCTGTGATTCTTAATAGGGAAAACTAGATCTCTACGGGAACTGCGTGTAACAATTAAGCGCTCAGATTTCATCATGACCAACTTCAACATCAAGATCGTGTCGGACACTGTCTGCCCATGGGTAGGCTGCCCTCGTAGTCAGCGTAAATTGAATGGTTACTCGCTAACCACCAGCCACGCAGTGCTACGTAGGCAAGAGGCGCCTAGACAGGGCCATTGACCTCTACCGCAAGGTCTACCCGGGCGGCAAGGACGACACGTTCACCGTCAGCTGGTCCCCGTTCTATCTCGATCCGACGTCGCCGAAGGTCGGCATCCCGCTGCGGGAGCGCATGGTGCAGCGCTTCGGCCCGGATATGTACGCGGCGATGCAGCAGCGGCTCGCGCTGATCGGACGCGAGGAGGGCATCAGCTTCGGCTTCGACAGCCGGGTCGGGAACACCCGGGACTCGCATCGCATCATCCAGCTGGGCAAGACCAAGGGCAACGACGTCGAGAACCGCGTCGTCTCCGAGCTGTTCAAGATGTACTTCGAGGGCAACGGCGATATCACGTCGCACGACCACCTTATCGCGGCCGCCGAGAAGGCGGGGATCCAGAAGGACGAGGCCAGGGAGTGGCTGGAGATGGACAAGGGCGGTAAGGAGGTCGATGCTGAGGTCGAGCAAGCGTACGCCAAGGGCATCCATGGCGTGCCCAACTTTACTATCAACGGCAAGTATCAGGTCGATGGTGCGCAGGACCCACAGGCCTTCTTGGAGCAGTTCGCGAGGGTCAAGGAAGGGCAATCGGAGCCCCCAGAGACAAATGGAGCGGCATGTACGGTTGAAGGGCAGTTCTAAGCGAAGCGTCTCGATCCAAGGGGATCCCTATTGGATAGCCTTCTGGGCAGCTCTGGAGTTGAGTGGAACATTTGTTTGGGGTGATCATAGTTACCCAGAAGTTCACATATTCATCAATCCACCGAGATCTTTCTCCATGGCTCGTAGCCTCGCCTGTAGTTCCTTCTTCTTCTTTTCCAACTCGCGGACCTCGTCCTCTTCCCTCTTCAGGTCTTCTTCAGTTATGATTTCTTCGCCATCGTTGGGGCCGTCTCCGGCGTCCTCGTCTTCATCGTCGTCCATCCAGTGGTCCTTGTTCATGCGTCCTAGGGCCTCGGCCTGCTCGCTCACCTTCGCCTCGTAGTAGGCGAGAGTGCTCCGGCTGTGCGCGTATTTCGACCGCTGCGCCGGTATTCTTTCCAGGGCGCCCGGCAGGGGATAGACGCCGCACAGCTTCTCGGCGCTCCGTAGCAGCACCTCGACGTCCACGTCGTCCTTACCCCCGCGTCTCTCGCTCCGTCGGATCTGCTCGTGTAGATCGCCGCCCAGGACGGCGGCTACCGCAGTATGTCTCCGCGGCGCGCCTGTAGCGCGGCCAGTGCCGCTGGCGGCCGTGGTGACCTCGCCGGACGCGACATTGAAGACGGTCTGCCTTCGCGACGACTGTTTGGGTGGGTCTGCAGTCTGAGACGTAGAAGGTTGCGCAGGCGGCGGAACCGAGAAGAGGGCTCGCTCGTGTGTTTCCGTGTCGCGGATTAGGGATGTGATGTCATGGTTGGAGAGAAGGGCATTGGTGAAGATCTTCGGGGGTGGAAATCTGTTATTTGTCAACCACTTGAAGGATTTAGACCCTTCCTTGTAATTTTGACGTACGGCAGGCTGTCAATGCCTTGGCAGGATATGGCGATCTGCTCGAAGTGTGCCGTCAGGAGCGACATTGGGTACCACTGTTGGAGCTAAGAGAGCGCGGCCCGCGGCGAGGAAGAGGTATAGTCGTCGTATGGCAACTGTTCGGTAAGATCCAGTTATGCCGTTCATTCGCGAAATATAGTACTGAGATTCGACTACCGTCGTCAGTTACATAAGTATGCATCAGGCCATTGAAGCCCTGGTTGCTCAGGTACTCTCTGTATGTGCATGTTTACATCGACACGAATGCGCCTCAAACTAATTGCTATGTACGTAATTTATGTAATCCTACCCCTCCATGTGGCTGGAGTGGCTCGCCGCTTTGTCCGTCGGCTTGATTTACCCCACCTTGACATCTGTCTGACCCATGTTTTCCATGCCATTGACCAGGACTCATGCAACTCTCAGGTCCTTTGAGATCGGGGTCTCCCAAGGCTTGTCTTATCGTCTTCCAATGAGTCCCCTAAGGGTCCTTCTCGATCTTTGAATTGCCCATTCATAGGTGACCACTACCGTCCAATACTAACCCCCGTCGGTCTGTTCGAACACCCCAATACATATATGTAATTACATAAATTGTCCCTACCCACGCAGCATACGTAAGAGCTGCAGCCATTACTGCAGATGGCTTTTCTAGACACGTCAGTCGACGGTTGGATGAAGTGAAGACTGTTGCTGCGTTGGGAGAAAAAAAAAAAAAAAAAAAAAAAAGAGCGAGAGAGAGAGAGAAGAAGACAAAAGTCGGCATTAATTCATGCAGACCAGTGAACTAATGCTCGGGTTCAACGGACTCTTCCATCAGCCGAGCAATGCCTTTTCTCCCTCTCCACGGCCTCTTGCGTCTTTCCCTTCCTCCCGTCCCGCGTGCTGATAATGCCCATTGTTTCTCGATCATTGGGCACAAGTGGCTCCACGTCTGTTTTGTTTCTCCCACTCAAAGAACCCCCATTTCCGCTCCCCGTTATTTCCGTCCCATCTTTTATATGCGCCAGAAGTAGTCCCTAAAGCATTCGAAGCGAGTAGCCATTGATCTCCGCGATTCCAATTCGCCAGTGACCTTTTAACAAGATACCAGAAAAGGCTTAAGTGACTACTCGTTCTGAGCGCATTACCTATGTACCATCTCCCGCCCCTCAGCTCGCCTCTGTTTTCCGTTGAGAGGAATTGACCTTTCACCGTCTTCTTTTTATGCCTCATTCCGTATCTTAGACTACATGTTGCAATTTCTCTGGGTCAACCCCCTATCCTACAATGCGTAGTAACCGGGGAGTCCTGGGAGCGTTGCTGCCCAAACCCAGGATGGCCCGCGAGATCCTCCGACATAGGCTGAGCGACGAAAAACCATTTTAAAGTGTTCGCCATTTTCTTACCCCTTGCGAAAATTCGTGCTCCAGTTTTATTCCCCTGGTGCGCGTAAGTGTATCGACCCGAGTCAGGTATATATTTTATTGTTCGCCGTGTCGCCCCCCCAGGCTTGCCTCTGGTCTCGACGCATGAGATGTACTCTCATAAGCTCCGCATACAAATTTGACCTATCGACGCATTGCATTGTCGCCCATTCATAAAGCTCCGTTTTGAAACACTCGGCCGAGCAATTCAACCGGTCTTCTTTTCCTCATCGGCTGTCTCAGCACCACAATATTTTCAAGATCTGCGAGGGACACCGATACCTGCGGAGAGCAGTCTCGCCCTAAGCAGCAGCGAGTCTGCCTCGGTAGATTTGGAGATATCGTCACCCAATTGCCTACTGGCCTGCTGCGATATCGACACGGCGTCTCACCGCCAACAACTTGCAGTTCTTTTCACCTTGTTCACGAGCCCAATTCCGTCGCAATTGTGGAGGAATTGTGGTTCCACTGGGCTTCTCCTTGACATATCTCACATTGGATTATCATGACAAATCAGCGGAGTCCATTTTCCTCTCGTAGCCCATTTGCATCTCCTCGTTGGAGGTTACTCTGGGTGCTGACGACACCCTGACTTGAGCCACTCGATTTGCTCAACTCCTGATCCTACCCCACATTGAGGTGTGATACGATAAGGTCAGAAATATCATCATTGCGGGGAGATATTCCCTCCAGGTTAGCACCGACAAGATGCGGCCAAATCTGAAAATTGCCCGTCCGTCATCAGGGCCTACTTCACCGCCGCGGACGCCAACGGCGACATCACCTACGTTCAATCGTATAACGGCCGTCAACGGCCATTCATCCCCCAAGATCAAGAAATCCCGACACAAGGCCCACCCGTCCAGCATCCACCCAATAGGCGGGACCAAATTTAGCTACTCCCCGGCACCTCGTCCGGAGGAGATCTCCCCTCGCTCCACAGATTCATCAGATGATGAATCCGAGTTCGAACCAAAGTCGGACTCAGGATCGCAGTCGTCTATCAATCCGCCACAACAACCCGTTTCTAACCCACCCGAAGTTCCTAAGCCCGTAGCACAAGCTGCTACGGCTTCGATCAGAATCGCGGAGGCGACCTTTGCAATTGAAGAGATGAGCGATCTTGATCCAGAAGACTGCGACGAAGATCTTGACGTACTGAGACCTTCTGGGTTCGAATACCCGGAGTCCGACCGTAGTCTGTCGCGGTCTCGACACCCGCCAGACATGGACCCCTCTATTATGAGGGATTTTAAGGACTTCCACCCCTTTCACGATTCCGATGATATGAGTGAGGATGACGATAATGACGAGTTTCATCGCAACTTATTGCAAAAGCGGCAAGAACGGCGCTTGAGACGCATGAAATCGGGCAGCATAAGCAAGCGGACCATCAGTGAACGCGGAAGCGACTCCGACAAGGAGGATATCCTACCTTGGCACGACGGCCCCGAGACGGGGCTGAACACGCGGCGACTGCGGCGCAAGACCGACCGCCACAGCCTACAGTTCTCTGGCCAGTACCCGGAGGCCATTCAAGAGCTTAAAGAGCCGAACAGCGATGACGAGATCATCCTGGAGGACTCCGAGGTATTTGCGAGAGAGCTCCCATATTGGACCTTGATGGATGTTGATTCCGAATGAATTATTCGGATCTATATGGTATTGGGCTATATGGCTACTACGATGGTTCGCAGGAACGTGGTAACGATTGAAATTCCCTGGGGCATATTCATGACACATACGTGTGGATTCGGCATAGCGAGCAACCGCGTGTGTTACTCACTACGCGCACGCATCAACATAGAGCATGGCATCGTGAACCGGAGGCAGTTTTATAGAGCATTGGGGCACCTGGAATTTGATGAGGGAGCAAAAAGCCTGTCGGTAAACGATTCGGATGTATGAAAGGACCTTTTACTGAGATATATAGACGGGGGCGGGCTCATTACTGGGACTGGGTCACGAGCTCCGAGGAACGGAGGTGATGATGACGATGACTACGATGATGATGATGAGTCCTATAGAAAGCGGCTGGCCGGAGCTGGGCAGTCGCGCTGATATTGTTTATCCCTTAGTACAATGACAGTTCCACGGCATCTTCTGTGGTGTCGAACGTCTGGAGTCGAGTCCTAAATTCACCTGCGATACAGTAGTAGTAGGATTTTAGGGCCACTTCGCTGAATCCCCATGACCTTTCAACTCAACTGTGGATTAGGGGAGCCAACCTCTTCCCCATACATAACCCGCCGGTAGAAGAACGTGACGGATAACCTGGACGCAACCCTCCGCTGACACCAGTGAAGTGTCCAGCAGCACCTCGCAGCATCACTGTCTTTAGCGACTCCATACCGGAGGTCGCTGTACCCGTCCGGCCGTTGCCTCCGGCGGTCGCCCTCATAGGCTTCGATTATGGCCTGCCAAAGGCAATCGCGGACGAGAAGAAGAGAGTCCGTAGTACTGCCACTGGCCCACAATGCAAATCGGGGGTTGTGGGTCGCGGTCGGCCGTCCAAGCCGAGCGCCGGGAACTAGGTACCTTGTGGGACTCTGAACTCGGTCTTAGGAAACGGGACGTCTGGCCGCCGAGTGCACTTCTGCGGTGCGGCCGGCTCGTGACGAGCTTTAGGGTTCGCGGTCTCGTTCTCACTTTGGATTACTCGGTTGGCTGTGGACCATAGCGGAGGAAGGGTTACTGTCGCAGAGCGTCGGGTATAGTGTGGAGAGGTTTCTGAGTAGAGAGCACGCACACATACGCTTCCTTCCGCCGGGGGGTGTCGCTCCCATTCTTGCGGTTGTCTAAGCACAGCAACGTCAGCATTGATAAGGGCACAGACAGGTCGCAGCCATCTGGGCATCTAAGTTCGGCGTACTCCCTCCGCAGTCCCAATACAGCTCTGCAGCGGATATACGAATTGCCTCCGGTATTCTTCGGCTTGTCAATTTCGGAGTTTTTGGCATCACCCCCGTATCTCCTACTGAGAAGTTACCGGTAATCTGTTGAATATGATGAGCCTATGCATTCTTGGAGCTACGTTAGGGGGTGATTCGTTAATATGTTACCCCCAGCCGCCCGCTCTCTGACGTTGGGGCTACGCAATCCATCCTATCATATTAAACTTAATAAAATCCGGGCGAAAAGTTATTATTTAGAAGAGCGTCTGTACCAGCCCCAATCCGATCCGGGAGTACGAAGGTCGAGTGCAAAAGTCTGCAAACATCTCCACTTTAGCCCACAGTGAGGATTTAGAGCGGCGCACGTACCA
>QJNZ01000914.1:0-35216 GCA_004155055.1 Monosporascus sp. CRB-8-3
CGTTTTAACAGCATTAGCCGTGCCAGGTGGCGGGAGTACGGTGGCAGGTGTTGCCGAAACCTTCCTATTTGGGACGTGCCAAGATCCAAATACGGTAATCGATTTCAAGGGAAACAAACGTAAGGCTACCGCGTTACTACGGTAAGCACAATATGCCCTCGTTTTAACAACATTAACCGTACGTCGATTATACATGCCCGCTTTTGGCGCATAACGGCTAGCTCGGCCTGTTAGCGTAAGTTTCGCAAACCGTTATACGTCTTAAACGGAAAAAACTTCGCCCCCCCGCACCCCCCGGGTATTTAAGTTAACGATACGTTTAACCAGGTCGACGGACGGGGGTTTTTAAATATGCCAGGTAACAACAATACGGTAGCAGGTATTACCGAAACCTTCCTATTTAGGACGTACCAAGATCCAAATACGGTAATCGGCTTTAAAGGAAACAAATTTTCGATATAATAACCCTCGTCCACTCCGTTCGCAAACTTACTACGTTAAAACAAGGGCATTTCGATATAATAACCCTCGTTTACTCCGTTCGCAAGCTTACTACGTTAAAACGAGGGCATTAACGTTAATTTATTTTCGAATTTCTAAAAATAAAAATAACGGCAAGTTATATTATCCCATTATAATAAAACGATTTATTCGTTTTCCGATAGCTTTTTTTCAGGAATAAATTCCTATTCTTTATTAACGGACGCTTATAAAAAATTATTATTTAAACCAGGGAATTTATAAAATAATTCATCCGAATTACCTATAACTACTTTTACTATACTAAAATATAATTTAAAATCGATATTATATTAAACTGCAAATTATTTAAAGTATTTATTTTAAAAACGATTAAAAATAATTAATACAAAAATTAATACGTTATTAAAAATAAAACTTATAATAAATTATTAACAGCATTAATAATATTTCGGTAAACTTTATTTTAAATAATAAGGTTCGGTTTAAAGTATTTTTTATTCCAAGCCGTTTTATTACGGCGGATCTTAATTTATAATATTTATTAGGTATTTTTTACGGTTTTTTTATTAGGATTTTCGCGAAAAAGTTTTTTATTATACTTTTACGTTTTTACGGTATATTTGTTATTTAAAAATACGTTATTAAGTTTATAACGTTTACGAAAAAATTTATTATTATTTTTTTCGGAAACTAATATTATATTAAATATAATAAAAAATCGATTAATATAGAAATTAATACGTATTATATTAAAAATATAATATATTTATACTTTTAATTAATAATTATAACGTAAAGAAATAATACGTTATTTAATATAATATTTATTTTAACTTAATTATAAATATTAAAATTAATATTATATTATTAATATAATTAAAGATATAAAAAAATTAAGTAAATATTTTATTATTTAATAGAGATTTATTAAAAAGGAAATTTAGTACTTAGTTATTAAATTAAAAGAAGTTAGATAGGTATATGTATAATTGACCCATTTAAAAAAAATTCGGTTAAATTTCGGGTAAATTTTTTCCTTTAAAAAAATACTTAATATTTATTATGTAATATTAAGAAAAAAACCTAAGTTTATTTATTTATAAATCTGTTTAATTAGACGGAAATTCTTCGGGTAAATAATAATTTTTTTTATATAAATCGTATATAAGTTACTATTAGTAAATAACGTAATTAATTTATTTTTTACCGTTTTTTATAATATTTTTAACGTTAATTGCTAAATTTTGAAATTATTTTTTAGTTATATATTAAATAAGATTTGCCGGATTATAAGTTTAAAAGGGTGTTATAAAATCAACAGAGTATATAATTTTTAAAACCGTTTAAATTTACGTAACGCTATAGTTTTTTAAAATTAGATTCGTATTAATTAACGTATTGATTTGAAATATGTAATTTCTTTCCAGGTTTAAAGCGATAATACCGAGTTTTTATTTTAATTTTTTTTTTGTATTTAATAATTACGAATATTTTGTTTTGGGATTTGCTTTTATTTAGTAACATTTTGTCCAGACGTAAAAGTAGTTGGCGGTTGTTATTAAAATAATTTAATAATTTTTATTATTCGAATTTCTAGGGTACGAATTTCGTTTTTTAAAGGATTAAAATTATTACTGCTAGTAATTGTTATAGTAATAATAATAAACTTGGTAATAAATAAATTTGTAAAATAATTAAATTATATATTAATACGGTTAACCGGGGTTTTTTTTATAATATCGCCTAATACGTAACGTAATAGAGGTATGGTTTTATTTATAGGGGAAGGTATTCCGGCTATATAGAGTTCGGAAAAGATAAAAAGTTAAAATAATAACAAATTTTAAAATTTATCTAAAAGGTTTGGAATAATATAAACGTTATAAATTAATTAGAAAATAAATAATTTACTTATAATATTTAACGTATATTATTTAACTTTATTTATACGTTTCCGTCCGTATTGATTTTTTACTTTTAATATATTAATTTTTTATTTTTAATATATTAATTATATACGGTTACGTTTAATAACGTAATTTACAATATAATTTAAATATTATTCGAATTTATTATTATAATATATTACCGTTTTTATTAATTTTTTTTTTTAGGTTATAACTAATAAAGAAAATTATAGGTTAAAATTAACTAAAAAAGTTTTCGAAATAAAAAGTTAGCTACGGGAATTAAATAATACTTTGTATAATAAGGACAAAAACGAAAGCGAAAATAAAGGCGAATTTAAAAATAATTACGTGTTCGACGAGATAAACTGTTAAAAGGGGAATAACGAAAAATTAGGGAACGAATTTAATTAAAAGAGCGAAAAAAATATTAACGAATCGGATAACGATAAATTAAATAATAGATACGTTAAAAAAGTTAAATTCCCGACCTAACTAGGAGCTAGCTTAAAATCTTAAAATAACGTATAAGAAATATATAAATTATTTTTACGATTTAACGTTGTAATATGTTATATTTACAGGACGGAAAATGCTAAAACGTTTAAGATATAATTTATACGGTAGCCGTAATTTTAAAAAAGAGCTACTTTCGACGACGATATAAACGAAATATTTTTTCAAAAAATTTTCGTTTTTAATCGAACGTTTCGATATTATTAGGGTTAATTCCATAATGCGATTTTAAAAATAAATTAATTAATAATAATTTGTAAATTTTATTATAAAACCCGGATATATTTAAGATTAAGCAAAAATAATAATAATATTATTACGTTAAAAAATTATATAAACAGTAAATTATACAAAAAAATAAAGTTATTCCGAAATAAAAAAACGTAAACCGTTATAGGTTTTATTATAAGCAAGGTTTTTTAATATATATTAATTATCGTATTAATTATCGTATTAATTATAAGTTTAATAATATTTTTTCTACGTTACCGGAATTTTATTTAAAAATAATCGTTTTATAGTTAAAATATAAACTAATTTATATCTGCCTTTTTATTTTGTCGAAAATCCGTATTTTATTAATTAAATCCGGTATATATATTTTATTTATAATTTTCCAAAATCCCGTAAGTTTAAAAATAAATACGAAAAGTACGCAAAGGAGGTTAGATAGTTAAAATTATAAGGTTTTTTTTCCGAATCTTACGTTTTGGTAATTATAAACGTTTAAATTTCCCCTAATTTAATATAAGTTTTTTAAGGCATATATATTTATTTTATCGATAAAAACTAGATATTTAAATACGTTCTAATTAATATTTAGTTATGCAAAAATAAAAATAAAAATCGAATATTTAAACGTTATATAAGGTATTAAAAAAATACAAGCTTTATATAAAAGTTTAAGTTATTATAACGGATAACGGAACGAATTTTAATATAAAGGAATTTAGGAAATATATAAAAAAGAATAAACAAAAACAGGAATAAATAAACGGGACGAATTATTTTTATTATTTTTCGTATGTCTTATAGAATATTTACAAGCGTTTTTTAAACGGTTAAAAGTTACAGATAATATTAAAACAAAAAATTAAATAAACTTAAAAATAAAAAAGAACGAAAAAAAAATAGTTAAAATTAAGCAGATTAAACTTAATACGGCTAATTATGTCGTAATAAAAATATGTTAACTTTTATTATCCCGTTAATAGCATTATATTAATTTTCGTATTAATTTTTTAACCGATTTAAATTAAATAGTTTACGATATATTTTAATCTTAGTATAAACCGCTTTTAAAAAATATATCTTAAATATTTAAAAATTATTATAAGTTATTCGAAACGTAAGGTTTTATTAAAACTCTATCGTATATATACTTGTCCGGGCTCGTCGATTAAAACTTATAATCGAGAATTATATACGTTATAAAAAGATAACTAGTTTCGAAATTACAAAAACTACTTGGAATATTATCGATTATTTAATCGATATTTACAAGTTATTTTTATTATTAACAACCTTTTTTGGCGTTTTAAAAGAAATAAATTACAATTATATTTTTATAAGGATTAAAATTATAAAAAAAATATTTTCGTAAATACGAAATTTACTTATAAAATCGAATTTTTATTAATATTTTGTAATTTTACTTTAAAAAATTACTTTAAGCCGTTTAAAATTATTTTATGTTTTACTAGCGTTATATTGATAAAGCTTTTAAAAATAATAAGTATTATCTTATTTTCGTAATATTTTTATATTTATTATCGGATTTAAAAATAGAACTTTATTTCGATAAATAAAAAACGTTTTTAAATTAATCGTTTATAAACAATTTTTTTCGTAATAAAATAATTCGTTACTTTCAAAATATTTATAAGTTTTATTACGAGAAATATAAAGATAACGTAACGAAGTTACCTAGTAAACAACGTATTAATCGAAATTTATCGGAAATTATAACCGATAATATAAAAACTTCTTAAAAGGTATTTATTTTTTTGCATTATTTTTTATTTTTATTTTCCTCCGATAATGCTTATATTAACCTTTAATAACGCATTTTTTCGAATTTATTAATTCCCGATAACGGTTAACCTTAGGAATAAGTTATCGATTATTACCTAAATATACGTAAGTTATATAAATTTTCGATACGGGAATTAATATATTAATTAATATATAAGTTTACCTTTTAACTAAGATATTTTTATATTTTAACGTAAAATAAAAACGTTTTTAAACTAGTTGTATTTACCCGTAATTACTTTTATATTTAAGCTATTGCCGTATTAATAAAACAAACGTAAAATTAAGTAAAATTAATTTATTCGTATAACTATTCCAAATTAACGTACTTTATATTCCGAATTAACTTTTTTATAATATTTTATTTACGAAATAAATTAAAAAATTTATTACTTAATATTAAATACGATTATATCGAAAACAATAAATTTATTTAAACTACGGAACGTTAATAAAAAAAAATCGAAAAAGCGTTTTATACGAGATTTTCGGAAAGATAAGGTTTAAACGTTATTTATTTCGTTTTCATTATCGGCGATATTAACAATTCCTAACCCGTTTCTTAAACTGTTATATTTTAAATCGATAGTAAAACGGCCCTAATTATAATTAGTTTTTTATTAAAATAATAAGTTTATGATAAGATTACCGTATAATAAAAACCTTATCTATTATTATCTTTAGTTAATTTAAGCGTTAAAAAACAGATAAAAATTAAAAACGTTACGATTAAATCGGCGAAAATATAGAAAAAGAAAACTTATGATAATTCTAAAAAATTATTATAACTTATTCGGAAACGTATATTAATAAAAAATAAACGTATTATTAATTAATTTATATATTATTAAGTAATAAAGGTAATAAAATTTTATTATATATTTTTTATTATATACGTAAATAAAATTTTGTATTAATATTATATTTTTGAAAAAAAAAGTTTAAAAGTAAGTTATTTAAATTACCGTAATAATTTTACCTCGTTTTACCTATTATATATATAATATAATATAAATTTTTATACGGTTGTATTTTTATATAATTATATTTTCCGGTTAATTTTAATTAATTAATTTCGATTTTAATATTATTTTTAAAATATAATAAATAATTTTTTAGTTATAGCGTACGTAAAAATTTATAAGTTAATACCTATATTAATTAACGTATTAATTCGCGTATTAATTAATATATTAATCTTAATTTAAAACCGCGTAAACCGTTGTTAATTAAAGGCGTTAAAGGTAAATTCTTAATTAAAGGTAAAAATATAGTTAAAAGCAAAGATAAAATTAAGCCGAAAGTTAAAAAAACCTTTATAGAAATAATTAACAAAATTAAAAAACCTAAATAATAAAAACCCGGTAATAAATACTTTAAATTTTATTAATTATTTTTTTAATTAATTTTTATTTTTTTATTTAAATTATTATATTTCGAAAAATCCGTAAATATTAAAAAAAACGTTAATTTTTTAATATTAAAAGTTTTATTTTAACGTTTTATATACGAAATTACTTAAAATTTAGTTAACGGAATAAATTACCGATTTTAACGGTTAATTATTAAAACTTTATAAAAAATAATTAAAATTATTTTTATTACGTTTTTTACCGATATATTTACGTTAATAATATATGTATTAATTTACGTATTAATTATTTATAACCGTTAATTTATATTACATTTATAATAAACGTATTATATTAATAATTAAAGATATAAAGTTTATTTATTATATAATAAACATAATAACGTTTATAAGTTTTATAAGTTTCCTGAAGTACGGTATTTCCGACTAGGTATTAAATAAAATTACGAAAAAACGTTAAATCCGAAAAAAAAATTCGAAAATAAATAAAGTAAAAATAATTAAAAAAAGCCGGAATATAATAAAATAAGATATATTTTATTAAGTAAAAAAAAATATTCGGTTATTAACAGTTTAAATAACAAAAATAATAAATAATATAATTCCCGGATAGTAAATATAAAAATAAAACTTTTTACGTATTTTTTATTAATAATTTAAGTTTATTTAATCCGGATAATTAATAAAATAATTAATATATAAATTAATACGGTTCGTATACGGAAATTATAATTATTATAATTAATATATAGATTAATACGGTTTTATATACGGGAATTATAATTAAAGTAATATATTATAATTAAATATTTTTAATTTAAATATTAATATTTAAAAAAAATATTTAATAAAATATAATTTATTATAAATTATTTTTTTTATAAAATTTAATTTAATTATATTAATATAATAAATATTTATAAGTAATTAACTATTTAGCATTTTGGGTATTTACGGGTAGTTATTTCCGTAAGTAATTTCGTTTTACTTACGTACCTTTATTACTTACCCGTAGGTGGGTAGCAGGGGTGCGTAGGTACCCGTAGGTGGAAATTTTAGCGTGGGTGGGTGGGTAGTACAAACCCTATTAGCAGCTCTTTTTATATCGATGTTACAACCGTGTTTATGCCATGCCAACTATCCTCTGACGACCTTACGACTTACCAAACAACTGCTTAATATGCGGTAGCAGTAACTTTATAACGTAACCGGGCTCTGTTTGGCGTGTCTATACAAGCTTCTAGCAAATAGATTTCGTTTGATATTATAAGCTTAATAGAATATCAAGATGAATAGTAATAACTAGCTGAAAAGACGGGCGCGTTACGCCCGTAACCTTTCAGCTTTAGTTCTAAGAATATTTAGTTACTTATATAACCGTATATTTATTTTCCAAGGCTTTTAGGCCTTTTAAAGCTTACTGGGCTTGCAGGTCGACGGTTAACCAGGTCGACGGGCAGCTAAGTCGACGATAAGGTTGGCGATAAGGTTGACGATAAGCTCAGGTTAAAAGCTAGGACTTCCAAGGTTAGCTATGTTCGATTCCAGCCACGTTCGGGATCCAGCCACGTTCGGATGCATGCAAGCCCGCATTTTTTTGTGGCGCAGGATTGAAATTAGTAAATAGTAGATGCGTTAAGAGATCTACTAAGCGTATTCAAGTTGGAGAAGGAGCTATATTTTAATATCTTAAGATCTGAAGCTTGCTTATGGAAACATTAACACCATATTCTGGACCATCCCATGCTTCCAATTTGACTCTGTACCAATCGCTCCCTCTGAATAGGTTGTGCTGTGGCCGTGTCGACTTCCTTCATCGCAAGCATCCATTTTACTCCATCCAGACAATTAACCCTTAGCTGCATACAGCCCCTTAGTTGCATACAATCCATAACTCCATACACAGCCCTGCTTCTTTGTTGCCTTCTGATCTCTTGAACGACCTTCGACCTCTTCGACTAGTATAGGGCCTGGGGTCAACTGCCGCTATAACCTCAGTGGGTGGACAAGTATGAGCCTAGGGGTTTCGGAGCCCTGCTGCTGACCACATGTCAACGACAAGAAAGGAGAAGGACGGTTCGTAACGGGGATTTCTGCAGTGGGGGTTGTTAGGTCAGGGTTCTCTGCGATGGGAAGTATTAATCTGGTTGTTGGGATATCCTTATCGCTGATCAGAACGATTCCCGTATGTCATGCGTAAAGCGTTGGCTGGAATTGTACGGCTAGAGAGTGGCGTCTTGGTTGCAGAATATGTCATAATGAACTTTAATAAACTAAAGCTTCCACAATCCGAATTGGTGTAGTGGCTAACATCTTCCGCTCTCATCTTCTCTTCATTAGAAGATGTGAACCGGGAAGCCCGGGGTTCGATTCCCCGATTCGGAGTTCATTTTTGCCCTTTTCAATCATTCCCGGCTTAAGTTCAACTAGATAGATATCACTACCAATTTTTATATCCTTTTTCTCTCAGATTAGGTCTTATGTTCAAGGTTATTAATGTGTTTAGATGGCCTCCGCAAAAAGTGTAGCCTAAAGCGTTCTTGTCCTTAGCGGCATCCGTAGCGTTAGTGGGGCCAGAGGTGGATGATAGCAAACTCAAAGTTGACGGCGGGGCAGCGATCAGGACAGCGTAGGGGTATCTAGCCTTCACCTATCTATCTGCTGATAATATGCAAAATCAGTAAACGCAAGGTTTAATATAAAGTGTTTAAGGTCATGGGCAAACCGAATTATGGCTTAAGGTCTCCTAGATTAAACAAGGGAATTAGATACTAAGGCTTTGAAGTAAAAAGTTTGGAACGGGCGATATCAGTACGTTAGGACGTTGAAAGAGATAAGTCACTGAGATATAGCAACGGCAATGGGTATTTCATTCCCGTAACGTTCGCTGCCGACCAGCTATCGTCGACTACTCTTCCCTGAAGGCATTATACGTCTTTTTTCATCCCACATATCTCGCTGAGACGCAGCTTCTTCATTGCTTCGGAACTTTCCTTCCAAACGTTGCCATCATGACAGATAATCCGCCATATGCACTGGCTTCTGGTAGGTTTCATATCCGTCGCAGCCCAGCACTATTTAGTCGCCGCTGCAATACTACCTGAGACGTAGTAAGCTCAGTCCGACACGCCATCAGCACAAGCGGGTTCACTCCGACGACCATAGAGCCATCCATCGCTTAGTCCATCGCGACATCCTCCGCGTCCCCTCCTCCTCCCCCAGGACCTTCGTTCAGATCCGGCATCCAGCCCTTCGGTCTCTCCGTACCGCGAACGGTGACGCCGTAGGCCAGCCTCTCGACCTTGCGGACCTGCTCGATCATGACGTCGGTCTTCTTGCTGTAGTTGCTATTCTTTCCGCCGCCGCCGAGGGGCGGGCAGATCTGCAGCATGCTGCTGACGTCCTGCAGGTCGGCGAGGATGGTGCGTCGCCCGGCTTCGTCACTGTCGCCGTCGTCATCGCCGCTGCTCGCGGGCACGGAACCGCTGAGCGCCGTGACCGAGGTGGCGAAGCGCATCATCTCGCCCGTGAGGTCGAAGACGCCGAACACGTACTCGGAGGGCGTGAGGTCGATGCGCAGCGGTAGGGCGGCCGACATCTCCCGCGGCGTGATGAGGGTCTGGTGCTGCAGGTAGTGCGCGAACGACACGGCCTCGGCGAACTCCTCGAGGCAGATGAGGTTGTACCGGTGCCGGTTCATACCCTGCACGTCGTCCTCGATGGTGGACAGCAAGTCTACTATCTCCTTCATCCGCTCGTCGATCTCGCTCTGGATGCGTTGTGGGATAGGCTGCCTGAGCTTGCGGACTCTATGTTTGAGAGAAGAGAAGCGTTGGTGGTAAGCTTTTGGGCCTCAAGCCAATAGTCCAACTTGACTGGGGTGCACTACACTACCAGTCAAAGAAAAGGGGGAAAGGAGGGGGGGGATTTAAGAATTGCAGGGTCTTTATTACCTTTGAAGAGAGAAAATGCTGTGAAAAAGCATGTCAGTTTACCACTAACAAAATTGAGAGATTAAGACTATGATCAAAGCCCAGCTTACATTTTCTTGCTCAGCGCCGTGACATCTCTCGACACCTTCTGGATCCTCATGCGACGGTCATGGTGCTCATCAAGCTCATCGCGGAAGCCTTCAAACATCGAGGTGTAGGCATTGCGCGGTGCATCTCGGGCCCCATCCGTCCTCACTTTCTCTTTGCCCCGGTAATCGCGCTTCACGCCTCCCATGGTGTTTTCACGTTTCGGCTTCGGGACGACCACATCTGCCATGTTAGTAGTAGATAACAGTAATAGTGTGGTTCTTATGTACGTCTGATTGATGCAGTGTAGCAGGGTGGTGATGTACCAGACCAGTCCCCACCACTCCCCGTTTGTGACCAAAGTCCCACTGTCTAATAGCACTGTATTTGTGATGACCGGCAGCTGGGTTAGCCGACTTAATGCCGAACTCAAACTTCAGAGGTACTTCGTACCTGTACAACCCCCCTGGGCATCTTCATCTTCATCGCCTAAGAGCACTGGATAAGCGACGCAACTGCCATCAAAGTGTCGAAAATGTATTTGGAATAGGTCAACAATCCATTTGTGCCAACAGCATTGGGCGATCGCAATACCATCCGTCGCAGGTCGTGGAGCTTAATATCACCTCCGGCAAGCTGGAGTAGCAAGACGCAAGCTTCAAAACAAAAAGGGGCTTCTTCCGAATGGAGATGGCGTCACTCGTCTCCGGGCTCTTTTCGCGCCCACTTCCGCTCTTCACAGCAGCTGGACTGCTACGGGCGATCATGCTGGTGTACGGCTTATGGCAAGATGCCAACTCGCCGTTGAAGTATACCGACATCGACTACCTAGTCTTCACGGATGCAGCGCGCTTCACATTCTCCCAGCCTCCTGCATCCCCATCATCCCCATCCTCATCTCTGCCCCCACCTTCCCCCTACATGCGGGAGACCTACCGCTACACGCCCCTGCTGGCTTGGCTACTGTACCCGACGACGCTGCCGGGCACCTTCTGGTTCTCGTCGGGCAAGGTGCTCTTCGCGGCGGCGGACCTGCTGGCGGGGTGGCTGCTGCTGCTAATCCTGCGGCGGCTGGACCGGGGCATGCCAATCAGGACCGCGCTCGGGTGGGCCAGCATCTGGCTCCTGAACCCCATGGTCGCGGCCATCAGCACGCGTGGCAGCTCCGAGGGCGTGCTGGGCGTGCTGGTCACTGCCCTGCTGTGGGCCGTGCTGGCGCGCCGCGTCACGCTCGCCGGCCTGCTCCTGGGCTTGGGCGTGCACTTCAAGATCTACCCGTTCATCTACGCGCCGGCCATCGTGTGGTGGATGGACGCCGAGCGGATGGGTCGTAGTTCTCGTTCCGGTTCCGGGGGAGGGAATATCGTCCTCCGCTTCCTCACGCGCGAGAGGATGCAGCTCGCGGGCGTCAGCCTGGCGATGTTCCTCGGGCTCAACGCCGCCATGTACGCGCGGTACGGGGAGCCGTTCGTGGCGCACACGTTCCTGCACCACGTGACGCGCATCGACCACCGGCACAACTTCAGCCCGTACAACGTGCTGCTCTACCTGACGTCGGCCGAGCAGCGGCAGCCAAACCCCGCATCTGCTGTTGGTGTCGGAGGGGGCATCGAGTCCCTGGCCTTCCTGCCGCAGCTGTTGCTCTCGACCGTCTTAATCCCCCTCGTCGGCGCCAAGAGGGACCTGCCCGCCACCATGCTGGCGCAGACGTTCGCGTTTGTCACCTTCAACAAGGTCTGCACGAGTCAGGTAGGCCCTCTATTCCTTTTCGCCTATCCGTAATATACCCCTCTCTCTGTCTTTTTGTCCCTACCTGTCCGTCCAATCTCTCTCTCGCGCTCTCTCTCTGTATACACACTTATTCAACCCATGTTGTCCACCCCTTCTCTCCTCCCCCCTTAAATCCCCCGGAGTAATCCGAAACACCGTTGCTAACGAAACCACCCACCCGGCAGTACTTCCTCTGGTACATGGTCCTCCTGCCGCTATACCTTCCGACGTCGTCGCTCGCGCGACGCCCAGCCACCCTCGGGCTCGGCGCCCTCGCGCTCTGGGTCGGGACGCAGGCGCTGTGGCTGCATCAGGCGTACCGGCTCGAGTTCCTGGGCCTCAGCACGTTCGCGCCGGGCCTCTGGCTCGCCTCGCTCGCCTTCTTCCTCGCCAACTGCTGGATCCTCGGCGTCGTCGTCGACGACCTCGGGAGAGGGGGTTCTTCTGCTGGTTCGAACAGTGTAGCGGTAGATAGGTAGGGATGGGACGGAGAGGTAGCCAGATAAGACAGATGGATAGGTGCGACGGCGCGTTCTTCTAAGGAAGGCAGGGGGGATTGAGGCAGGCTAGTTCAGCTACGTCATTAAGTTGCGGGCTCATTTTAAGACGACGTTTGTATGCATATGTGTGCGCGGGTTGGGCGGGGGACGGCGGGCATACATGGAATATTTGCTTGAATGAGTGACGAGCCAATGTTCAAGGTAACGGTAGGATACCCGTAGTACGCTCCTACCTTTTCCCCGAAGATTTAGGAGACCACCCCTCTAGATATCATAACACCTTTATATAATCGTCCCGATGCCATCCGCAACGACAATAGCCTTTGGCCATTTCCCCGAACACTGCCAACGACAGTGAAAACAGCCAGATAAGTCACAAGTAGACCATCTTACCCAAGCACTAATGTCAGTAGGAGGTACATAATACTGCGGACGGGCTGGACAACAATCAAGTTTCAATGAGACTCGTGGCGAGCGGTAATTATCTGGAAGAATCTAGTCGGAATTCCCTTTATGTACAGTATATACGAATCGACTTCAGAAAAGAAGCCTCCAGAGATGGAGCGCCCCAAAGGCGCTCTGAGAAAAGAGATCATCATCGCGACTCGGGTATTGCACGTGCTCCAGAAGAAATCTCTAAACCAAAATCGGCCAACTCGTCGCTGCGGTTCGCAACCCCCTCGGCAAGATATCTCCACTCTTCGCGCCAAAAATAATTACACCGTGCGGAATATGTGTTTCCAAACGACGAGCTCCCCCCCCCTCAGATTCCACATTCGCATAGCTGGACGCCGGATCCTTTTCAACGCCCGTGTCGGTATCCATAGTGTGCTTTCTCTTGCAAACCCCAGTAGAGCGCCAGACGCCTTATCAAGTGAGAAGAGTTGACCTCGTGACGAGGTTTTGCCGTTCAGCAAGCTGTTGCATGCAGTGACTGAACCGCTAAATTGAAGCGCGAACGTTAACCCCCACGCCATTTGATGCTGTGGCGGAGACGGTCAATATCATATGGTTGTGATTTGCTCATATAGCTCCCGATCGGGTTTATCAGGATGCTTAAACGATTGTGATCCCCCCCGAGAGCATAGCATAGTTGGCCAGCTTGAGGGAGAGGACCCTCGATTTCGGAAAGTCGGGGCTAATAACCAAGCGGCCTTCTTTGTTGTAGCCCACTTCGCCGAAGCTTTCGACCAATTCTTCGAAGCGGATATCTGGTCGTACACGGTTGATCTCCGCTATGATGTCGTCACTCCATACGCCAGAACACCAGCCGTCGCGAATCATGAAGTACGGGTTGAGTGGCGGAACTGGCGAGTCTAGGTTCCTATTAACAAATGACCACAGGGATTCAAAGAAGCGATAGGAAGCCATACCTAGGTCGACATATCTGATCCTCAATAGCTCTACGGACTTTAAACGTTCCAGAGAGCGGATGCCACTCAGGACCAGTTGTTCGAACACACGAATGAAATGCATGTCCGTGATCCCCGACCCCGACTCGTTCCACTGAGCGTTCTTTCGGCAGCAATTCTTGACCGTCAGATCGATAGTCTTGAGTCTCGTCGTCCGAGGGTTCGAATATTTGGCGAGAACATCAAAGAAACCGTGGCAGACCCGGCCCGTGTAAGATAAATGTTCCAGGGTGCTTGCTGCCTTTGCCAACTTCTCGCACCAATGAAGCTGCTCGCTTACCTTGAGGTAGTAAGAAGGGCACGTCATCTCGCGTCGATAGTCACACTCGAGGCATAGGTTGAGTTTTGTGATTTTAGGATCGAGGACCTCGAGGACGCTCGCCATGCTGAGATAGCTCTTCGACTTGGGCTTGGCGTACGTGCCGTGCCATTCATCCAGGTTAGGCAAAGCACCAGAGATGTCTTCCCAGTTCTTGCATGACCTGATAATATTCCATTGACCCTTGACAATAAGGGTCCGCACTGAGGGGACTTGTGGTAGTTCCGGATTCTGATCTGACCGTAGTGTGAACCTTACGTGGGGAGCCTTCTTTCTCTCCCCGCCTTCTAGCGTCATAACTCGGACCTCTGGAAGGGTTGTGCTCACGAGATAGAAGACCTCCTCAAGCGTCGCATTGTCCGTAGGTAAAGCATACGTGGCGCTGGCGATGCCCTCGGGCGATACCGTCGGCAGCGCGAGCGAAGTGTCGCCCGGAACTGTCGGGTGAAACTTGGGTTGGAAGACGGGAAACCATATCTCGATGTGTTTTACGTACATCCGAAGATGGAGATGGGCCCCGAAGAAAGACACTACCTCGTTGACCCCGTCTACGGTTGCCTTTAACTTGATGTGCCGATACAGGCGCTCCTGGACCAGGTCCCTCCATAGCGGGCTAACGAAGGCAAGATCTGACAGCTCCTTTCGTCTTGAATGCCTTAGGGCGGTACTCCAACTACGAGCATTGATACTAGGTACGCTGAGAGAGCTTGGCGATGTGGTAGATACGCGGTACCCAAACAGGTGGTCTAGAATGCACTCGTGGATTTCGGCCGGAAGCTTATCGAGCGTCAGTCTAGAATGGGTTTCAGCACTAGGCGTAGAAACCTGGTGGGTGACTAGGCAATCGTCCTCGGCGAAACAATCGGGATGGCAGGTCAGGCATCGGATATCTGTCTGGCCTTGCTGAGCATTGGGAAACGGCGTACTGCTGGGACGAGTAGGCGGCACGAAATCGGAAGGTTTGGGTTGTTCTAGGGGTGGACTCGATGGACCAGGCGTAACAGGGGTCGATGCCGTAGTCATAATGGCAGCCAACTCTACGGCGGCAGACCCGTCATCCTCGTGCCCGCGACCGGGACGGTCTAGAGATATTTCTCTCTGTAGATAATGGTCCACCGTCTGGGTATGCCTGCTCTGGGGCTGAGGATGGGAGTGAGGGTGGCCATCGAAAGGACCAGGGGCGACGACTTCGCCATCGCGGGCTGATGTGGTCTCCCTAACGCGCATAATCAACTGCTGGGATCAGTCTCGATTCTGTGAAGTCCGATGCGCATGACAAGCAGGATGAGACGAGATGAGGAGGCCGGAGTGCCCTGGGTCAAGTGGAAATGGTGCCGTCTTCGTCTGGTCGTAAATAGCGATAACAGCACCAGAATATCGAATCGAGAGGAAAAATACGATACAGTCTCAATGTTCGAAGTGGGTTGTCGTTGGATGAAGTGGATGAAATGGGAGGGGTTGAATGTTCGAACGGTTTGACTGGTTGTCAGGTTCGTCTTGTTGGTCGCGTGTTCATGAATGAGTGGCCCGTTCCAGTGAGAATGGAAAGAGTCAATTGAAGGAATGTCGACGTGAGCGGGACCGGGACGCAATCCGGGTCTACCAAAAAGAATATCGGTGGAGCTGTCGCTGTCCTAATTAGAATGACCAGTGAGCTCCGACACTGTCGGGATTTGAGAGAATTGATTTGAGAGAGCAGATGGGAATGAATATCCACGACTATCGAATTTTTACAACATAGATAAGGAATGAAAACGTATGTTCGAGAAAGGTAGCAGTAATGATGGCGGTTGTGGTGGTGCGGTGATGGGGGCCCGTAGCAACTAAAGACGATTAATCTACCTATGCAGTAGGGCTACCAGGTAGTGACTAATTGCATGGAAGTAAGTGTGTAAATGCATGAGTGTCCTAACTAACCTCCCTAGTAATAGTGTTATGGGGAGGAGGGTAGGCGAAAAAAATCTGGGATAATTTGATTAGTGTCATTACATAAGTGCCTATGCCTCATACATTGTACTGTGTTGTAATGTCGTCGTGCGTGGTAGCATACGTACCTCACTAATTTTTACCCCGGAGGTTCAAATAGTGATGGGGATTTGGGGACCTACGGCAACTAACGACCGTGTATATACAGAGTGTGAAGCTATGCACATCCCCATTCGATTTCTTATCATCATTAAACCTTATGCAAGATCAATTGTCACGGTTAAGCTTCTCTTAGCTTCGAACTTCACTTATGCTTCGGACTGTTCTCAACGGCGTCCGTGGACCACCAAAGCTCCAGACCATAAGTAACTACTATCTCGAAACGGGGTAATCAGACACTTTCTTGTCATCAACGATGGGGTGAATTGGGACAGGAGCTTGAGGGGCTAAAGTTGTCGGAATGTCACACGGATGGAACTTGCAGCCTGCTCCCTCACGATTTTCCTAGGCACTGGCTATGAATGGACACACTGTTCACCATATTGTGCGGGTTAAGCCACAAATTCCCAGATCTGGGTTGTCGCTTGATCGTCTTGCAATCCCGATCCTGGATTCGTCCCATAATAATGCGGTGCGGGACGGGGGGCACGGATCGTCATCCATTGGCCAAGCAAACCTTATTGCGGTGGGTCATATCGGAATTGTCTGCATAAAGTTGGCCTGTGGCCTGCCCTCGTGGCTTTCTTCTATCCAAGGTTTGTACTAAGGTAACGAGGACATACACACTACTCATATAGCAGACATACTAGAAGGTGGAATCAGTGTGCTAAGTTGCCATCCTGACTCCTCGCCACGGAGCACTAACTGGAAGTATGGACCTTTTCTTCCCAAGGAGGCGGGGAACATAATGCGATTTACAACATGTCAGCCGAAATGTGATGTACGATCCAACTAGCCGTTGTTTCCTTGGAGTGGACGACGTGGTGGGAGGGGCTGACTCGAATCCGACGCTCCGAGTCAATCCCTATGCTGGCATTGGGTCCTTTTAATCCCTTATCGTGTTGCAGTGTCGAGTGGAGGGCATGTAGTCATGGCAGTGTGCCGGCAGAAATTGCTCCTTCAGCATTCTGCGCTAGTAGTATTCCAGCTCTCCTTGGATTTTGGTAAGTAAAGGAGGGGGGAGCGACATTCTCTTTGATTAGGCTACCTACATACAGTAGTTATCCAAACGTTTGCTGGATGGGTTACGAAGCCAAAAACAAGGATGGATCATGAAGGTACAAGACCTAATGAAGAAGCAATAGAGGGAAAGTTTACTCTACCTTTTAGACACTAGTTGGTTAAGTGTGGAATAAAATGAACACCATAGAAAGATGTAAATGAGCCATAGCATAATAACGAGCGAGATGCAGGATTTGAAAGCTCTATTTTTATATCGGTTCAGGTTTGATCCACAGGTCTTATGCGGCTCTATCAGATGCGATTGCCCCCCCATCAGATCTGTCTTTGTGTTGTCAGATCCTTGGCAATACCTCAAGTGGTGGTCTATGCCCGTTCCCTCCAAGGCTTTGCCAGGTTTACCCCGACCAGACTTTACAAGACTTCAAATTAGAGTCTCTAAGTTAACCTGCTTTGGGCAGAAAGCACTCATATTATATGTAATCATGGACTGGATCGGAAGAGTTAGGATGCTACCATTTAGGACCTAGATAGAGCCTTTCTGGTGTCTAGTTGAATGTCTTGAGGCTGGCGCCGCAAATCGCTGGCCACGCTTCCAAGCTTGTAAACATCAAGCACACAATCAATTCGGGTATTGCAGAGGAACGAACCCCGAATCCGCTGCTCATAACTGCCCTTGGCTATTTGGGTATAGCCGCAAAGACTTGATCGGAACGGATCGCAGGCGACCTATCCTGCTTCGTCGGTCGAGCGTCGTTGCTGTATGAGTTGCTAAGCGCAAGTAAAATATCAGCCCTCTTCCCGCCTTTTGAAACAAGCCACAATCAAACTAGAAGCGAATCCTATGTTTTAGGCCTCTAAATTGTCCTCGCTTCCCTTAGTGATCATCCAACTACTCAGAAGATGCATCTTTGGTTAACTATTTACTCAGAACGGGTTCTCTGTCTTGAGTATTTACACACTTTATGCGAGATTGGTCGATCATCCATTTCGAGATCAGCAAATCGTATCACGTGAATCAACCCGCTTTCTATTGATTTGCATACAAGAGATGCATTGGCTAACACGTTCAAAACACTGGGTTGACTTACATGATACGATTTGCTGATCTCGAAATGGATGGTGCTGTCCGTGTCGGAAACCGTGGGCTCTCAGCAACATCCTCCCGTTTGGGGCATATCCAGTAGGTACCTATGTATATTGATGAGTTTGGTACTGTACATATGCAGGTAATGCATACCGGGACATCATGCGCCGCATTCCATATCCTAGTGGTTGTGCTTTTGTCGTTTCACTAAATCCAATTACGGAAGCGGACCAATCAGCACTTGAGAATGATGAAACGCCCCTCTAGTATGAAATGGGTGGAGACTCTAGCCGCTTCGGGGTTAAGTCGAAATTGGCCTCACAGGCGAGCTGACGATTCTGGGCTCATCACTCCCGCAATTGACAACATGGCAGCACGGCTGTCCCTTTGTTGCCTCCTGTTGGGTCAGTTCAAATGCCATTTGGACTTGCTCTTGGAGGGAGCTCAGGTGAAAGCTTGGCTTTCGTACATGGAACCTTATCTCGGATCACGGATTTTAGAACACTTCCGGGTCTCCTCCGCGGCCTACTGTTCGATTCTAGCTCAAGTTCTGCCACTGATTCCAACACCCCAGACCGGCCATGTTGCGTCTTAATGATCAACGACCACGGCTTTGGATTCTAATGTTTCGTCCGAGCCGGTCGCCCTGGTAGGCGACCATTGCTAGTCCGCACCATTCTCCTGGACCCCTAGGACCATTCTCAAGATGGTAAATAGCCCGTTGCGTTCGTGTCCCAGTACAATGGCAAATGCGGAATGTGGAATCTGGACAGTCCTTTGTGGATATATCGCGGAGCTTGTTTCAACGGTGCGATTGACTACCTCCTTTCGGCAAATTGCTCATAATTGTCGCAGCTGTGTCCTTTATGACATGTGGTCACCAGAGCTTATGTCAATGTCCTATATGCTGATACTGCGACTCTTTATTGCTAACCGATATCACGTTAGTATTACCAGAGCTTCCATATGGGAACCTTCTTGGATTCCATGTTAAATGTATGTTTACCAATTAACACTAGCTACTCTGAATGCAGACGGCCAACAATCAAACGTGACGTCTCGGTGTCGGTAGTCAGGATACCATGAGCCGCAGTTCAGCCTCAAGATGTTTCGTTCTCCGACATCTCGGATAAATGCCTAACACGGCTATACGGGAACTATCCGCATGCCGGGTGGCCAAGTCGGACTCTTCAGAATAGTAGCAACTCATCCTCTGCCACGCCGTTCGGTAGGATCCCAGGCCATAACTAACCATATACTGCGTACATTTCCGTGTAATCCAATTATGAAGAGAAACTGCATCTTATTGTCTATATTAATATGCTTATTTCACCCTTTACTTTCCGAGACGCCCTTGTCTGGGTTTAAGGAGGTGGAGCGCGAATCAGTTCCCCGACTGTTGTGGATCTGCGCTGCAGTTCAGGGGTTCTGGAACGTTTGACTTGGCGGTAAAACTTCACCCGTTACAAATGACAACCAATCATTTGCTGTGGTCAGCTTATACAATCCCAAATGCGGGAACTCTCATCGAGCCATCTTCATGCTTGCCGAGATGGGTAGTCAGGGTCTTAGGATCTTGGAGTCAGGGAGGGAATATGCCTGCAAGGTAACAGGCCCCTTAGTGAGGCCGTCTTTCATGGGGAGCCGCCGTGTGCTAGGAGGTGCTCGGCATCTTCTTTAAAGGCAAAGCAGTGCACCGAGATTTCTACAAGTTTCTCATTCTCCATTCACTTGTCTTGTTCCGCGGCGGTGCCCTTTGGCCTTAACTTGAACTTTTTATTCTATCTCCTTCGTTTGGTGGAAGCCAGGTAGTTGAACTACAGGCGATTTTGAAGCTCATTGTAGTCTTCTTTACATAAAGAACCTTTGTTGGCTTCGATACTCGCCTACCCCTCCGGTACCCTCGTGATTGTTTACATTTGCCCATTTCAACTTGCAAACACACGTATCATTACTACCGGGAACTGCGAGCGGTTCTCCCTACTCCACGTTTACTACCTGACGGCATTCCCACCAAACCTTTCCATTCTAAGTCCCTCATTTGAGTATTGCCCACAAACAACGACGAGATATAGCGGTTCCGATCATCCCTGAATTGTCTGGCACAAGAGGAGGATATCACTTTCATTGAAACGGCATATCAAAATTCTGTTCAACATGGCGCCTAAGTTCACTACGCTCCTTACCAGCTTGCTGGCACTCTCGCCATTCACCGCACAAGCCGCTCCTTGGGGAGCTTCGTCGAAAGAGTCCAAATCGGCAGGTGTCCGCGCTTTCGTCGATAACCCGGATGCTACGGATGTTGTTCCTAACTCGTACATCGTGGTCTACAACAACACCTTCGGTGACGATGTGGTCGAGGCCCACGAGCTGTCTATCAAGACGGCCATTGCCAAGCGCAACATTGGCAAGCGCGGCCTCAACGGCCAGACCCTGTCCACGCAGGTGAAGACTTTCAAGATGAGCGGTTGGCGCGCCATGGTCCTGGATGCTGATGACGACATGATGAGCACCATCTACAACGAGGACATGGTATCCTTCATCGAGGCCAACACGTACGTCAAGGCGTCCGCTCTGGTGATGCAGGGCAATGCTCCCGACGGTCTGGCGCGCATAAGCAGCAGCCAGGCGGGCACCCGTGGATACACCTTTGACGACTCGGCGGGCGAAGGTGTCTCTGTGTACGTGGTGGACACGGGTATCATGACCACTCACGAGGAATTCCAGGGCCGCGCTACCCTGGCCTTCAACGCGGTCGACAACGTGGTAAGTAATGCGTCCCACCCTAGCTACTTACCCGCGCTACCGGGAGTTGCCGGAAGTCCCCTGTGAGGGGCGGGGCACGTGAGAAGAAAAAAAAGGTACTGACAACCCATGCACCAGGACACGGACGAGAACGGACATGGCTCCCACGTCGCAGGCACCGTCGGCGGCGCGACGTTCGGCGTGGCCAAGAAGGCTGATCTGATCGGCGTCAAGGTCCTGGGCGCCGACGGAGGCGGCGCCAACGACGGCGTCCTCGCTGGCCTGCAGTTCGTGGCGGACGACGCGGCGCAATCAGGCCGGACCGGCCGGGCCGTCATGAACATGTCGCTGGGTGGCCCCAGCTCGCGCGCCCTCAACAACGCCGTCGAGGCCCTCGCGCGGTCGGGCGTCGTCCCCGTCGTCGCCGCCGGCAACGAGGCCCAGGACGCCGCCAACGTGAGCCCAGCCTCGGCCCCCAACGCCATCACCGTCGGCGCCATCGACCAGACCAACGACGTCATGGCCGACTTCAGCAACTTCGGCGAGGACGTCGACATCTTCGCCCCCGGCGTCAACGTCCAGAGCGTCGGCATCCGGAGCAACAGCGACAGCGCGATCCTGAGCGGCACTTCCATGGGTGAGTTTTCTCTTTCTGCCCATCGTTGCTACTAGAGAGGACCCGAGTGAGCTAATTTTTTTTCGCAGCATCGCCGCACGTTGCCGGTCTCGCTGCCTACCTCATGTCCCTCGAGGGCCTCACCGACGCGACCGCCGTCTCAAACCGGATGAAGGAGCTTGGCGAGGCGTCCAGCGCCCGCGTCCGGGGCGCCCCTCGCGGCACCACCACCGTCATCGCCAACAACGGCAACTTGTAAATCTCACCATGACGCTCAAAGACTCCGGAACGACGGACCCTCGCGTAACCTGGGAAAGCGCTTCAACCGCTTAACACAAGACAGCATCAGGCTCGATATGTGTACATTTCATTTCCTGTGGTGTATATACACTTAGCAGTCGGTGCGGCACGTTTTCGCGTCTCGCTTTCCCCCGTTGGTCAGTCAGCGGCGTTGTCGGAATTCAGCATCGCTCCCAGCAGCGTTATTATGCCGGGTTGGAAAATGTTCTCAATACCTGGGCAGTTAGGCGGCGGGTTCTTGAGTACCTAGCGAGGGGGATGGATCGTCTTACGCGCTTTTATATATGAAGAACATTTTTTATATTACATAGCATGCGTCGTCACAGCGAGCAGACCCGTTCCTTACGAGCGAGCGCAGGTTTACGATCCAGAGAACAAGGGAATCCATAGATTATGGCGTCAAAAGGGCATGCCTGGCTGGTTGCGAGCGGACGTCAAAGACAAAGAACATCATCTGGGTTTCCTTCCTTCCATTGTGTATATTTTCGAGGAGCCCAGTTAGCTACAGAGGGGTACAACGTACATAGAACCAGGATCTGAGATATCCAAGCAAAAATGCTTTTCAATGCTGGTGTCCGTGATTGTCTGCGTCTCTGCGTCTGTTTTTACGGCCAAAGATGCTGGAGAGAAATAGAAACTTAGGACATAGATACCTGGATCTTGAGTGCCGCAGGCCGACGGGGACTGTCTACCGATGTCTGGAGCACACAAACAGCGCAGGAGAGTGTCATCATTCGTTTTGCACATGCATCCACACTCGCCCGCCCCCGCCTAAGGCCCCTGCCCTCTCTGTAAGCATGCATTGTACGCCGTATCCACACAACTCGGGACGCAAGGGTCGAATGCAGCCAGCCAGCCGCCGACGCAACGCAACACACCAGATTCGAAGATCCCCTATTGCGGATCGTACAAGGTAGGAAGGTAACTACAGTACCTACGAAGGGAGCAAGCATCGATGAAACAGAAACACACCCGGAGACACATACACACACACACACACGCGCCCATCATTCCCTTCCAAATGGAGTAGATTCACCGATATGTTTCATGTGCGCCATCCTCCTCATCCCACGAGGACAACAATATCAACCGCAACAAGAACGGGGACGACTCCATGGATGCAGCATGGGGGGTTACGTTACCGCGCGTATTACATGCATAGTAGTCGCCCCCGGGATCCTTCTCGTCATATAATAAGTTCTTACATAAGAACAGTGATAAAACATCAACGCCCTGCGGGAAAGAAAGGGCAGGCAGAGGCGGGGTTGCGTCGCTTTTCGGCGTCGACAAACTCGAACGAACCAGCCGTACTAAGTCGACCCCGGGCAAAAACAAAAGAAGAGGCGCCGGAAGGGCCGCTGTCTACATGAAACAAACGGCAGGAACGCGCCGCCGCGGATTCACGAAGTGAGGCGGGCGTCCGGGGTTGACGAGTACCTACCTACCCCTGCCGCGTTTTCAATATACCCCTGCGGCCGTCCGTGGGTGCATGCGTTTACAATGTATTGTCCCATCGCCCGGCGATCTGGAAACTGCAGGATCGTGGAGGGACTACTCGCCTGCCAACCCTGTCGACGATGTTGAAACGCCGCTTTCGAGTCGGTGGTGACGGTCCGCTTCGGCTGCATATGTGGACCAGGCGCCTCCATATTTATCTCCTTGTATACACGGAATAGCACAGCCTCAGCGTCGACGTGGATCCCACCGATACAGTCACTGCATCACGTAGAGCCCGTGGCGAAGGCTGGGACGTACCTAGGGGATGTGCCTATATCCGATTTCAGATATAAATAAACATCGTATTATATTAATGCCGAACAGCATCGACCGATCAATCGATCCGAGAGATGGATGTGGCAGGTAGTAAAATACCCCATCACCGAAATCGCATTAACTGACATAGCAGTGTGGATACCAGAGGACAAGCCAAAACAATCAAACTGGGAGAGACCACCTAACCAAGTAGGTCGGTCTAATAGTGGAGGGGTGGCATGGTATGTTCGCGATCCACGGCGGCGGACTCTCCGTAGAAAATAAAGAGACCCTTGTGACGCCGCCGAGTGCCTACGAGCCGCGGTGGGCTCGGTACTGCTCGCGATGAGTATTTCGATTTCAGCACTTCTCGGCACAGCCGCAGTCATTGGGGAAAGGACTGGACTGTAATTTGACATCCGTGCTTGTTTCATCATTTGTTTCTCACATCATAACGCCGGACCCGACCGACACCCGACTCCAAGGAGAGCAGAAAAGGTAAAATTAGCTTCATATTAGGACGTCATAGTTTTCAAAGGGAGGCCACCCCGGCCCCTACCGCTATCCTCCTCGTCTCGAAACGTACAAGGTCTGGGGATGCCATTAGATATTACATACACTGCATTAAATGCGTCGCTCCGTTCCGTTCGTCAATACATCCGGTCTGGCGGATCTCAGGATCGCCCAAACTGCCCAAGGGTCATTATACACACCGCTCATAACTCTTCGTGACCCATCGCCGTGATGCTCGGCCCTGATATGTCCGAGTCGGTCAGGGTCATGTTCGGGGCTTGGCCGAACATGTTGAACTTCGCTCCCATGAGCCACGCGGCTCCAACCTGTTCATGTTTAGTGAATCGTAGTCGGCAAGGGAACACCGGGCGATCACATACCATAGTACCCGATATCATCAATAGGGCAAGCACCACAGCACCGACTAGGAGCATTGCGTCCCAGAACTCCGCCGACCCAGCTGCATCGATCTCCTTCTGAGCCTCTTGGACGGCCTTGATCTTCTTGATATCTTGACTTGGGAAGAGCGTCTCAATGAACTGCTCGATCTGTTCACTCGTTTAGCGTTGTTTCAGTGAGCTAGGGGAACGAGGCCACGAACCTTGCCGCAAGCTGCGCTGATCTCCAGGTAATTGGGGTCTCTGGGGTCGTTCTTCTTCGCTATCCTTCTCGCGTACTCTCTGAAAACGGTGCAAGCGACCTGCAGGTTCTGCGTCGAGCGCGTCATCAGGGAGCATGCATCGCCCCTGGTAATCTTGACGTGGCTCTCGAATATAGCGGGGTTCTGGAAGGCTAACTCCAGTGTCGCTATTGCCATGGTCTGGGGGATAACAACGAAGTTGAAGACGCTCTGTTCGCGGATACCGGCCATGTAGAACAGGCACTCGTCGGCATGTTTGAGAGCGTTCAGAATCATCTCGGAACTGCAGTGTACAGCTTGGGTGCGGTATCTGGGGTCGAACAGATCTTCCCACTTGTCAACGTACTTGCTCCAGATATCTTTCGGCCAGAAGCGGCGCCCGTCCAGGAAGTCGTCATGGACGTCACGGATGATATTTGTCTTCTGGAGGAACTGGCCCATGCTCTCCGCCAGGTGCATTCTCTCGAGTAGCGCCGGATTAGCGAATTTGCCCTCGACGAACAGGCGGGTCAGGCCCTCGCCAACCAAGCCTGCGACGTAGTGGCAGTACTTTTCGTATTCGGGGACCGTCTTGACGCCATCGGTGTTGAACTCAGCGTTCAGAGCATAGTCGGCCATGCCGTTGCCCATCTTGATGGTGATGTCCTCAATGATGTTGTAGTATTTCTTGTCGACCTTGTTGAGCTCGGCGATAACATCATCGAAGTGTACAAGCAGGTCTCGATCCTCCTCGTTAGGGCCGTTATCCTTAAAGGTCCAGCCCTCAATCTTCATATGCTTGTGGAACTCGCGCAACAGAGGCTCTTTCTTCTCGACGGGAAGGGTCATGTCGTCCTCGATGGTGTCAAGTCCCCTCAGCACAAGATAGAAAAGGGCGATGGGGACGAGCATCTCAGGGTTGAGCTCTTGGATAACAACAGAGAAACTACGGCTCGTCTTGTCCAAGTGCTTAAAACATGCCCGGAGCGTGGCAGACTCCTTGGAAGGATCGCGCGTATGGACTGGCTCGTGCCATACTTTCCTACAGGTCGGTCCGTTAGCTGGACCGGAAGCAGGAGCTGCTGGAACCAGAGGAGGTTGGTGTTAAACTTACCATTGCACTATCGCGCGGAGCTGATAGGGGTGAAAGGCGTAATAGATGACTTCTTTGAGGGTAAACATTGTGGGAATCCTAGCGAGACGATTGGAATAGGGCGGATATGAGAGGGTTCAGGAGGTATGCCTAGACGAGGGGGGTGGTCGTTGTTCCCGGAATTAAATGAATTATTAAGAAGGATGGATGATACGTATACGGAAATTCAGTAGGATGGTATGCTTGAATAGCCGAATAGTACCAAGATATGGTCGCGGGTTGTTTGTTCTTAAGCGAAATATAGCAAGGTCCGCGTCATGGGAGGACGACGCAGGGACTAATAAGAGCACGTACGTAGTAATGCACAAAATGTAACTGGAAGAAGTGTTCAATATATCATTTGCATAATGGAAGACGACGGCATAAGTAATATATTAAATAATTATCTTGCGCTCTCTCTCTCTCCCTCTCTCTTTCTATTCGGAACAGATGTGAAGTTAGGAAAAGATCTGTGCGGCATAAACAAAATTTTTGTTATTGTTTTCTTCTCTTTCCAATTCCGGGCCAAATTGCACAAAAGTGAATAAAGGGATTGGTTAGTTGGCTCATCAAAACTCGGCCCCTTGACAGCCCGAGAAAAAGTGTGCATATTACATGACAGATCGGGCGTCCACATTGGGATTAATCCGCAGCCCTTTTGCCGGTTTCCCCGCTCTTGGGTGGAAGCAACATGTGGACATTGGCCTTTTTAGTCACCAAGCTCATTGCCAAGGTTTGCCCACCCCCTTTGCGGTGTCTCCGCCCATACCTAGGGCCTCAAATCATGCATCCCGAACGAAAACCTGCGGAAGTGGTTATCTCAACTGCCTGCCTGCTGTGCATACAAGGTCTCCGAATGCGCGGATCGCGTTGAAGAAGTTTGCTACCGAAATGGCCAGCAGTCGCGCTTACAGTATCCAGGGGTATTTTCTGTTAGTTACCTCCACACCCAGTTTCTGCCATCTATCTAAGGTTAGAATGTGGACTCTTATAGATATGGTATGGAATATACATTAGCCAGTGTTTTCCGGATTGGATTTTTAGTCACTTACGATAACGGGAAGCATGAGTAAATAGCTAGGTCATGTTCAATTCTATACAAATTATATGGGAGCTTACATAGAGGCACGGTTGGACCCGGTGGGGGGAACTAACAGGAATATCCCCTGGGTACTTGTAAATACCCTGAGCAATTATGAATGCATGAGTGTGTGGTTCTGGTAGTTACTGGTCCGCCACCTTTCCGGTCTATGTAGGTATCCACGTAGCTCGCTCCACTGCGACTTACCCCTGACTTCTCACCCCTGGTGCTTCGAGAAATCCAGAAACGTTTGAGCGCCTCGAAACGCGAAGGCACGTGAGTTCCCATGTCAGCCAGAAACGCCCCTTAGCAAGTGCTTGCTCGCTTCACGTATTCGTAATTCGGCTACATATGTATCCTATGAAGCGCTCGCTGAGGTGTCACTGATCGTTTATTGGCGTTACGCTACTTGCGTGCTACCTATCTACCAATCATCTATGCAATTGCAACCCTATTGTTGGTAATGCATTCAATGTTGGTAACGTCGTTAGAAAGAACCCCCACCTTCAAAAGTCTGAGGTCGGGGCGTCTCGTGTTCTGTCAACCCCTGAATCCCTACGGAGCCCCTCTTTGCGAGGGTTATGAATGTTCTATCCCGCCGCGGGAGATGTATGAAATGGTACCTCCAGTGAAGTTTGTGGCATTGATATTGCACAATTAGGTTTTACGGGCGCTTTCGGGTTGTTGAAGTTTAACAGTATCAGTGAAGCCTAATCTGGCGGCCAACCCACAAGCGACGGGCTGAGCACGATCAACCACAGTGCTTAGATGTCTGTAACAACAATCTAGAGAGCGCCGTCTCCGCAACACAGCATCGACTGTCGCTACGTATTTGTAAATAGGTGGTAATACATATACGCGTATCTCGCCAATATGTCTTAAAAAGTGGTGTCGGCACTGCTGATTTGAGCCCCTCTAAACCCACCAAAAGCTTCGTTGGGAGGAGCGAGCGACGGGCAACACTCACCCCCTTACCTACCGGACATCTGACCTGAAAACTCAAAATCGACCTTTATAATTCATCATGTCGGCCTATCCATGCCTCCCTGATCTTCTTCTAATTACGTCCAAACTTCCTCCGCCCACCACTCCCAGCTACGTTTCCCCGGTCCGTTGTCGTCGACGCTTAGTGCATAACTTCCACCGTACCTTCCAACTCTGCTTACTGAACATTCATCATGCCTCGATTTCTCATTTGGGGCGCCAAGGGCTGGGTCGCCGGACACCTCGAGAAGATCATGAGGAGTCGAGGCGAGGACGTCCATAAGACGACTGTTCGTATGGAAGATCGAGAAGCCGTCAAGATGGTGTTGCAAAGAATCCAACCAACCCACGTGCTGAACTGTGCCGGCTGCACGGGACGTCCCAATGTCGACTGGTGTGAAGATAACAAAGCCGAGACGATCCGTTCCAACGCCATCGGCACTCTGAATCTGACGGATTGCTGCTTGCTGTATGGTATTCACTGCACGGTCTTCGCCACCGGATGCATCTACCACTATGACGATACCCACCCCATTGGCGGCCCGGGCTTCAAGGAGACGGATCCCGCCAACTTTAAAGGCAGCTTCTATTCCGAGATCAAGGGCCACGTCGAGGAGGTGCGTAAGATATCGGTGGATTAGAGAAACTCATTTTCTAGTGCCCGAGTTAACTGTGTGCTCGCAGATGATGAAGAATTACACCAACTGTCTGATCCTCCGTCTGCGCATGCCAGTTTCGGATGACCTGCACTCGCGCAACTTCGTCACCAAGATAAGCCAGTACGATCGGGTCGTCGACATCCCCAACAGCAACACGATCCTGTATGATCTCCTTCCGGCGTCGATCTTGTTGGCGAAGAACTACGAGACGGGGATCTACAACTTCACCAACCCGGGTGCCATCAGCCACAACGAGGTCCTGTCCCTCTTCAAGGAGATTGTCCGACCGGACTTCACCTGGAAGAACTTCACGGTCGAAGAACAGTCCAAGGTGATCAAGGCGGGACGGAGCAATTGCATGCTGGACACGACGAAGTTGGAGACGAAGTTGGCGGAGTACGGATATGTGCTGCCGGAGATCCACATTGCGTACAGACAATGTTTTGAGCGGATGAAGGCTGCGGGCGTCCAATGAGAGCCCAACCTATTCTAGGGCCCGGCACAGCGGAATGGGACTTCTCGGCGCATGGCAGGGTTCTAGCGCCCCCTGGGCATGATTAGGCCAGCTGTGGGTATTCAATATTGCACGGCTGCATTGTTGGGGGAAAGGGAGTTAAGGAGAGCCATCATCCCGGCCCCAATAATCAAGAATACGATAAACACAGCGAAATGTCAATATAGCTAGCTAGTCTGCGTGCTTTTATTATTATTATTATTATTACTTTTAAAAAGAAGCAGGATCCTAGATGCAGTGTTTTTGTCCGCTAAATAGCACATCTACGAACTGTGCGACAACAGGAGTGTTCGTTGCGCCCTCTTCACCTAGTCGCTTTCGTAGTCATGCTGCTAGGCTTTCGCATCCGATGACATTAGCACTTGCAATCCAGGTGCATCGGTTGTAGCGGCAGGACGGGTAGCTGCGCAACCTCAGGATTCAGATGCCGGGGTTCGCCAATAGTGCAAGATCGGAAGTGGGTGGCGCCCAGCTCCGAGATGCCCCGCCATGAACACAAAGCAATAGTACATATACAGACCTCATCTGACAGCTTACTAATGGGCACTGACAGTGGTAAGGTCAAACACAGTCACAGCTCGGGGTCCTTGTGGCTTAGGGGCAAGCTTCGTACTATGGTATTAGGGGTAAATTTTAAAACATTGTTAGGTATATGGGTCAGGCGGCCCACTTAGTAATAACCAATCTTACGTTAAAAGTCGCCAAAGGGCTGCAATTTTTGTATGTACCTGCTGCTCACCCATGTAAAAGCTACACCTAATTTGGGTAGCGTGGCTACTAGCGCGGCCCACTGCTACCTGACAGTGTGTTAAAAATTTTGCCTGATACCACAGTAATAAGGGCAGTTAAGTTACCGGGGCCTGGGAGTAGTGTCAACCTCTGTCAATGTAGGTACATACCTCGACGTGCATGTGGGGATACAAAAGACGGACAACGGGCAGAGAGATAGGCAGATAAGGCAATAACGACGTAATCCCCAGATTCTCAGCAGTCAGCTTGAGGCGGTGCCTGCTAGCCGTACGTATACCGGTAGTCTTTACTGGAAAGTGGGGGTTTGAGGACGTGGCTTCCCCCAAGGCGAAGGCGAAGGCAAAGGGGAAGGGAAGTGAAAGAAAGCGCGGGAAACAGTTCCTTCATGTGTCAATGTCCCGCGAAATAAAAAATAATTCTGGGGCCCTTACTGATATCGCTCCGCTCCATCAACATCAACATTTCAAAACCGCATATTCCCCGTATTACCCCCCATATCATCCACCACCGCTTGCGATACCCTCATACGCTACTTTTCTCCTTTGGAACGTTATCCCGGGGAAATAACTTGCTTTCACTTCCATACTCATAATAGTGCCCTTGTTACAAACCTCCGGGGTGCTCTGTGTGTCCTCCGGTTTGACACGTCATACCACATAATCGACAGGATCCGACAGGATTCGACCGGAATTTGCAGACAGGCACGCAGAACTTTCGACATCCGATCGCTTCCCCGCCACCCAATAGTTGATCAGTCAGTATGGTGGCAGATACCTCCTACTATGACGCCTTAGGCGTCCAGCCTACAGCCACCGATATCGAGATCAAGAAGGCATATCGCAAGGCCGCTATACTTCACCATCCGGGTATGTCGCCGCATCCTGTGCCCCCACCGACCTTACCCGCTACTTTCTAACACATCAACCAGACAAGAACCCGAACGATCCTACTGCCCACGAGAAGTTTCAAGCTATCGGCGAAGCCTATCAGGTGCTATCCAACAAGGATCTACGAGCAGCCTACGATAAATACGGCAAGGAGGGCGCGAAGCCGAGCGAGGGCTTTGTCGACCCCGCGGAGTTCTTCAGTAGTATCTTCGGCGGAGATGCCTTCGTCGACTGGATCGGCGAGATCAGTCTGATGAAGGACCTGACGACAACCATGGAGATCACCATGGCCGAGGAAGACGGTGTCGCCGATGAAGAGGAATTCCCGGGCACCGAGGAAGCCATGCGTGAGAGCGCCAAAGCCTCCGCTGCCACCGCCGATCCACCGATTATCCAAGTCCAGGATGAGTCGGAGCCGAGCACTACTACTGCGGCCCAGCAGGACAAAGCTGCAGCTGAACCTCCTGCTCAGGCACCTCCTCTGCCACCCCGTACCCCCTCGCCAAAACCCAGCGTCTCTTCAAAACATGCCATCCCAATCCGACCCGCCCTCATGGATAGACCCTCGGACAGTACTCAACAAACCGTCGCCGGGCAAACGGAAGAAGAGAGGGAACTGCGCAAGAAGGAGAAGAAGAAGGGCCTCACCAAAGAACAGCGCGAACAGCTAGCGGCATACGAGAAGGAACGTGCCAGAGTCCGTCAAGAGCGGGTTGATACCCTCGCGCGCAAGTTGATAGACCGCATATCCATTTGGACCGAGTCAGACAAGACCCCAGAGTTGACACGCGCCTTCAAGGAGAGGATACGTCTAGAAGCCGAAAATCTGAAGATGGAGAGTTTTGGCCTCGACATTTTGCACGCCATCGGTACCGTCTACCTCTCCAAGGCCACAGCGCTTATCAAGAGTCAAAAGTTCCTCGGCATTGGGGGCTGGTTTAGCCGCATAAAGGACAAGGGTACCCAATTCAAAGATACGTGGAACACCATCTCTTCGGCGATCGACGCGCAGCAGACGATGGAGGAGATGGCTCGCATGGAGGAGGCCGGTGGCGAAGATTGGACCGAAGAACGCAAGTCGGAATACGAGCGCAAGGTCACGGGCAAAATCCTCAACGCTGCTTGGCGGGGTAGCAAGTTCGAAATCCAGAGCGTGCTTCGTGAAGTGTGCGACGAAGTTCTGAACGACAAGAAAGTTAGAACTGAGAAGCGACTGGAGCGAGCGCACGCACTGGCAATGATTGCCGAGGTCTTCAATAAGGTGAGATCAATTCCTCGGGCTCTATGCGGGGCGCCCCCCCCCCCCTCTCCCCCCTTTTTTTTTTCTCCATCCGCACATACCACAACGATTCGTGTATAGTTGGAAAGCCCTTACTAACCGAAACCAGATCAGGAGAACCCCGGAAGAGGAAGGCGACTACATGGCTTTCGAACAACTGGTTGCCGAAGCGGCCATGAAGAAGAAGGAGGATTCCAAGAAGGACAAGAGCAAGAGCAAAACAGAAGCAGCCGAGACCTCATATCCCTCCAAGGAAACTCCGTAGGGCGCGGGAAGGGAATTTCTAGAAGTCTGCCTCTTGGCCGATGATTGTTTCACAAACTTCCGGTATCCGCTCCGAATGTTCCTCGCTCCGTTGGCCGTGACAAACATGGCCGCCTTCGCCCAGGCTTCCGCGAATGTTGGGTCGTGGATGTGGACCTAGTCTGGCGGAGCCCGCAGTCATGGATTTTTGCATCGCGCCGGACGGCGGCTCGGATTCGTGTTCTGGTGTATCACAGCTGCGGTTACCGGTGTATGAAAAGAGACTACTGAGACTGTCATATATCACTGGACGCCGGGCGTTCGCGAATGTTGTGGCGTGATGGCAGCGGGAGCTCTCTCTTTTGAGGGGTAATGGTTTGAAAACAGGATAGAAGAAAACTTGATCTTCCGGAATCATGCAAGGTGATCTAGAGCAGGTGGGTTCCGGGAGGGCTCACCACTGATTGTCTTATTACCGATAGACACCACATCAGGGCGAAAGCCGTCGGAATGCTTTTTTTTACGACTTGGTCTCTTGGATCAATACCAGCTGCGAGTCTAATATCACTCCCTTTCCCGACTTCCCGGCAATAATAATACAGCGCACTGTCAACCCCCTTACTATTTCCTGAGGAACCTGCCTGAACTGAGGTCGTGTGAAGATGTCTGGCCTACCGCGAGGCTGACTTGGGATGTTAACGTTCCGCTTTGTGACGATCTAACACCACATCTATATATACCCAGGTAAGTAGCTATATGCCGCTCTGCAGGTGGGAAAGGGCGCAAAAGGGGAATCGTCTTGTCGGGATAACGATTTCGCTCCTGGGCAGCCATTGTGCACAGTCCGCCAAACCCGCCTCAACCACCGGGAAGTCTTGCACTGCCCCGCAATGCCACCACATGGTAATAATGCCGATTCTGATTAAGCCTTCCTCTTTCATTCTGACACCCGCGATTCGGGTCCCAGCTGTAAACCCCCACTTGAGTGTTGGACTGTTCCCGCACTCGGACTTCACGATGGATCCTCTCTCGATGGCAGCGTCGGTTGTTGGTCTCCTCGTGGCAGGAGGCAAAATTATATCGATCTTGTCGCAGATAACCCGTTTGTCGGATGCCCCGCCATTATGCAGAGTCGCCCTAACTGAGATTTGTGACATGTCAGCCGCACTTCGGCAAATGGAGAATTTCGTCACTGGGCAGATGGTAGTCCCCGTCGAACGACGCCAGAATGTGGTGCTTGAACACCTAGCTACTGCGGTTACCGGGTGTGTCCTGACGAAAGACGAGCCGGAAACGCTGGTCGATGATCCGGGATTGGCATACTCGCGACAGTCGTGTCACTGGCGTGTTCGACCGGGCGAAGTGGATCCGGAAAGAGGATGAGATCAAAACTCTTCTACGACGCTTTGCAAAATCACAAGTCCTCGCTCAGCCTTATCCTTACCATCTTCAAATGCAAATCGTCTAGCGAGATACGGGAATCTCTGATGCGCCTATGCAGCCTCGTCGAAGATGCAGCCTCAGGCAGGCCAGCCCTCTCGGTGCGCATAAGCCGGCTGGAAGGAAATAGGGCGATTGGGCGTAGTGGCTCAGAGTTGGCCTCTCCGGATGACGGTGATGCCGCCGAGGGGGATGATGCTACTATTCGGGCTTCCGGCAAGGCCGTAGGAGATCAACCCCAATCGAGCCAAGAGCGACGGACCGTAGCCTTCGCGTTCGACGAGACGTTACAGAATTCTCGGCCGTACAGAAAACCGCAACTCATCGGCCCTGATGCTCATTCCGAAACTTCTATTACCTCTTCCGCACGACAGAGGATAACGTCGTCAATCTTTTCAGCACTCAACAGTGAAGATATATCCAACCTATCCCAATACTCCCTACCGATATATCCCCAAAAAATTAGCAATAATCGGTGGCATAAAGTCATAGACTTGCCTAACATCGATATACTAGAACCCAAGACGAGCAGTGTTGAGATTCGTGCCGCAATTGCTGCTGATTCCTTGCGGGGGTTCGCCAAGGGGAGGCATGCCTACCAGTCGAGGGCGCGGACGGGATACTTCTGGCGGCTGACCGCACTCATGAGCGTATTCTGGGCGATTGGGGGGGACTCAGGACTGCGACCCGGGGGCTTGCGCACGCGGCTCGTCCGAGTTACGGGTATAATAAACGACGTCGCGGACCCGTTGAGACAAGTCTACACCCGTGTCAGACTAGGGCCAGTGAGAAGAATGATCCACGCTCCCACTATAGCGAGGCTATTCAACCCATCAACGAGAAGGTCGCGGAGCCGGAAAAAGAGAGAGCCGCATTGATGCCGACTTTGAATATCCGTATGGCGCGACCGACTCAGACGCATAGCTTTTGTTTTCGCGGGTAGGCGGGATGAATCCGCGTTTGGTCATAACCGGACTAACGCGCATAGCATCGGAAAGCGATTCGAGAGCTCTTCTGACAGACCGACATCATCGAGGCCTCAAGCCCCTCGTGCGGACCCGTGCTATCCGGGACGGTGGCAGTGGCCAAGTAGCAGCGGCGAGATGGAGAGCAGAGTGACGAGAACGACCGAGACGAATTATTTAGCCCTTTGTGATCTTGATCTGGCCTCCTTACCA
>QJNZ01000915.1:0-35064 GCA_004155055.1 Monosporascus sp. CRB-8-3
GGCCCCCCCCCCCCTTTTTTCCCCCCCCTTTTCCAACTCAGTGACGTAGGTGACTCCTTCTGTCTGTTATCCCTAAGGATCCCAAGAAAACTTTTCCATGTACCTCACCTTCGATCGCACACTGATTTTAAATACAAATTTCAAGCAGTTGCAATCTACAGTATATCACCTAACCCTTTGCATCATCCATTGATCGCTTGATTAACGCCAACTTCCACCTTCCACCTTGATCGTTTAACCGAAACCCCCCATTTTAATGGTTTGGTCATCACCTTTAATCATCAATATTCTCATCAACTATCTCACGATGGATTCGTACGCAACCACGTTTCCGGTTCTTCCTCAGTTCAAGGGAATCCGTATTGTCGCTAGGCAAGCGATCCAACAGAGACCATCCTGTCAAACAGCCTGAGACCACGATATTTGAGTATCCTCAAATTCTTCATGCGTATATTGTTGATGATAACGGCTAACCGTAGTTCTTCAGGGTTGAGAGAATTAATCCCTCATACAAATTAGCTGTCACCCCTGTGGCCTCCATCTATATCCGACATATCCGCTGGCGGTAATAACCTTTCCCAACGATTGCTTCCACCTTCTCCCCACTTAAATGTAGCCGAGGCAACCCGCCGGACATCGTGATCGCGTCGGGCGACGAGCTTACCCGGTGAAGCCAAATGGAGTGGACAGGGGGACAAGAGCTCGGTGACATGGTAAGCTCCATATTAAGGCGACCCCGGGTTATTTCCGCCGTGTTTCTCTCTATGGTCCGCGTCCACAATTCCCGAGCGAGTGCATACCAATACCGTCGGAGATCAGGGACGTGCTATTGATTTTGTACTAATATCCGCGGAGTTTGGGGGATAAGACGCGATTGTTTATTAAAAACTCCTTTTCTGAAGTAATAGTTGTTTGTTTGTAATATTTAATAACGGGGACCGCCGCAAAGCGGTTATCCTAGGGTTTGCAATTACCCACCTACGGGTACCTACGCACTACTCACGACCGTGGGTGGTTAACCGTGGGTAGTCTTGGCGTATTAGAAAATACCCACGAGGGATTAACTATGAATATGTCCACTTATAAGTACTTATAAGTGAAAATTATCCGGGGGGTGTTTATTTTATAAAAGTACTACTACTAGTTTATCGCATAATTTATCCATTTATTAAGTTGCCGCTAGCTAATATAATCTACCGGCTACTTGCTATAGTTTATTAAAATTAAATATTAACCAATAAAAATCTTAAAGGTCCACTTAAATCAGAGACGTTATCGAAAACGTCATGATATTTTAAGAATTAAATAGGTATCATAAATGGTTAACAATTTAGAACTTTACCTACTTACGAGTAGTTACTCTATGATTAATTTCATTTTACCCACGGACCCCTGCTAACTATCCGTGGGTAAAAACTGTTATCTACGAGTACTCGTAGGTGAAAATTTTAGCGTGAGTAGGTAGGTAGTGCAAACCCTAGCTTTATTCTAGTAGATATAAAGGACATTAATTATGTTATTGTTATATTAAGCTAACTGCGTATGTTATTAATATACGTACTGCCTTTACGTAACTTAAGTACGGAGCAAGTAAGGCTACCGCCCGCTACGGTAAGTGTCAGCTAGCAGGGGGTACTAAACGCACCCCATATACGGAAAGGGTCCCTTTAATCGGAAGATATATATTCCGTTAATAGGCTATATTAAATTTACACGCGTGTACAAAGCACCTATAATAAGCCGAATATATTAATATAACTGATATGCTTTATATTTAATAATCAAAAATCTTATTCGTTTAATTTACGTTATTATTAATTAATTAATTATTATTAAAACGATATAAATTATATATTAGTGATAATTATTCGTATATTTTCATTACTTATAATAATAACGGTATCGTTAACGTCCCTCGTTATTTATAACGGATTTAAGAATTAAAACCGTTTTAAAGGCGAATTTTAAGTTAGAGCGTATGTTCTTGATATATGGGATTATATCGATTTTAATTAGTTACTTTCGTAACCTGTTAAATTAATAAAACCCGATATAATTTCGTATCCGAAAAGATAATTGAGCCTTTAAACGCGTATTAATACTTTATTTTCCGAAGGAATTTAATTATTTAAAAGGTCGATTATATAAGTTAATTAACGAATATTTACGAAATAATAACCGAAAGTAGATAAACTTATAATCAGGACTTTACGGCACATATATAAGGATTACAAGTACGATATTTTTCGAAAAAGTAATAACGATCTTATAAAATAGGTTGTAAAGTTAATATTTCTAGTAATTAAAAAATAAGCCTTTCTCAGAAAAGATTTTACGGAAATAGTACGTTAAGCTGGTTAAATTAAACAAAATATACGATAACAGGTTTTTAATTAATATTTAACGAAAATACCGCGAAAGGTTAAAATGAACCTCGAAGTTAACAAGGAAATTAAATAAATAAATTATAAGATACTAAGAGACTATAGCTTAGAAATAACGATATAGTATTTTAAAAACGAAAACGATAATCGTATAAGTTAACGACTTATATATAATACTAACTCTTATTATAAGGATTAGATAATTATATTTTAAATAGTAAAAAAACTTAAAATTAATAACGGTATAATTAGTTATTAAGAAATAGCGGTTAATCTTTTAAGATTACTAGATTACTATTTATTTATAACCTATATCGAAAAATATAAAAATAAAGTTTTCGACGTTTACGAGATACGTACGGATTTTTTTAATTAAGATAATTTTTTTAAGAAAATATTAATGATATTAATTTTTAACCGTAAAGAAAAATTTTAAAGCCTAGGTCGAAACGAGGTAATTGTAAAAATTCTTATTTAAACCGAAATAATAGTAAGCGAAAGTATTAAGAATCGGATATATAGGGAACCCGTTACAAAACGTACTTAAACTTTTATTATAGATTTTCTTAGTAGTTTTTATATATTCCTTAGTAAAGTTGTAGGAAATTTACGTTTTAATAACAGAATAATAATATACGTTTAAAGCCGAATCTTTTTCGATTAATTTTTAAAGGAAAAAATTGACCGTTTATCGAAAGGTATAAAGAAAATAATTACTTAGGAAATAAATTAATTCTTAATAGGAGTAAGATAAATCCTAGCGTATTTTTTTTATTTTTAAAAAATTCTTTTATTTTAAATTTAAGATGTACGATATATATTTTTAGTTTTATTAATAAATTCTTAAATTATAAGATAATAATTTAAACCGACGGAATATTCGTAAGGAATAGTTTCGTCCCGATTAAAGGGTACTGTAATGTAAACGTATTATTTTAAAGCTTCAACGACTTAAAAGCGTTATATTTATACGACGTAATTTGTTATAAAGATTTCGTATATAACTTAGTATCTTTCCTGTAGCTTAAAAAGAAAAAGTACTAGTAAGATAACCGCGAAATTAATAATTTTATTCGAAATAAGTATAATTATATAATTATTACGTTCGTAGTAAATTCGATTAATTTAGTATCGAAAATATTAATATGACGGTTAGTTATATAACTTTTATAATTTATAAATAAAACGTTAACTTACGAATAACGAAATTATTACGAACCGATAACGGTATTATATATTACCTAAGATTAAATTATGTAAGGTTCGAAATAATTACTTAGTTATAATCTTATACGAAAGAAATTCGCTTAAAAGATTTTATAACAATCGAATGTTAGATATGTAATAAAGCGAAAGTTAAAAAATAAATGCGTTGTGAATTTAGAAGAAAAAAAATCCCGATTAGGTTAAAAAAGTCTCGGAAAGATATAAATACGTTGTATTTATTACCGCCAGGTATTTAAGCTATATTTAAAATATTTATATTAAACACCGAAACTATAATATATTAATTATAACGTTCCAATATTGTTTAAAAGTTATAAATAATTAGGATAAAATATTTCTATAAGTAATTGAATACGATAACGAAATCTTAAAAAAAGTTTAATTTCGAAATATATTTTAATCTTTTTTTTAATATTAGATTTAAACTTTTAATACTATATACCTAAGTTTAGGACGGGGGTGTAAAGCGTTTGGGGGGTGTAATTAAAAAAAAAGTAATTATAATACGGAATAACGTTAAGTTATTTTCGTTTTTAATTATATATATTTTTAAAACGGTAGTATATTTATATAACTCTACTTTTAAATACGTATTATATTAGGAAATTATATATAAGATTTATTACATTTATTTAACGAATAAAAACGGCGTTATAATATTTAATCGGAAACTGTAATAGGTTTACTTACGAATATACGGCTATATAATTTACTTTATAATTATTATCATTATAGAAAAAATATTTTAAAATTTAAATTTTAAAGTATAAACTAATATTTTAATTAGTTACAGATTTACGAATATTTACGAAATTTAAAACCTGCTAATTAATAAGGTTATTAATAATCGAAATTTATAATTTAATAAAAAAACTATTGTTTTTGGTAATATAAAAAATTATAAAAATAATTTTTATATACGTTACGGAAAACGATTTAAAAATCTTGTTTTAACGAATAAAAGTATTTAATCAAGTATATACTTACCTAGGTATATATATTTAGAAGGAAAATAAAAACTTAAACGGAATAATTTAATTGCCGCTTAAATAAAATATTTTAGATTAAAAAAATACTAACGTAAAAAACGTACGGAATAAGGAAAAACAAACCTATTCGTAAAAAATTAATTATCTTATACGACAGTTATATTCGAATTATTTTCGTCCTTTATATTATTATTATTATTAACGTTCATCTTGATAACTATTACGATTATTACGTTAATAAAAAATAATAATCTTAAATTCCTCTTACCTTCTGTAACCTAGAATAACGGTAGAGAACGAAAATACCTTACGGGTTATAAACGTAAACTCCCCGTATATTCCGTATTTAAAAGGTATTATCCGAAACGAATATAAAATATAAAAAACCGTATTTACTATAGGACGATTAGTTTACTTTATAAGTATAATAGATAGGCGGTTAATAAGTTATAAAAATTTAAAAAGTTAATTACTTAAATTACGCGATATCTTGAGTAGAAAGGTTATAATATTTTATTATACGAAAAAATACTTAAGTAGTTAAACCGGGTATATAAACGGAATTTATCCTTATTGCCGCGAGGTTATAAAAAGTTAAATATATATCCGTTAAAAGAAATATTTCGTAAAGCCGAAAAACCCTATTTATAAAATTTTAAGAAAATATAGTTTTAAAAATTAATTAATAAATCTTTTATTAAAAGAAAACAAATTCTAAGATATATAAAAATCTATGTTTATAAGTTTAATAAATATAATTAACTGCAAAAATATAAGTACGTTTTATTATAGGAAATAATTAATAGCTTATAACCGTTCATAAAAATATATACGTATTTACCTTAATTAAAAGGTTATTTAAAGCGTTAAATCTTATAGCGACTAAATTTAATTTAAAAATTAAATAGAATACCGCTGTTACCGCCTTTATTAACGCTAACTTACCTTATAAAATATTTATCTGTTTTTTTAAACGATATCGTAATAATATATCGTAAAAAGATTAAACCTTTATTAACTAATTAATTTAATAAATTAAAAAAAGACATACCCTTATAAGAGGTAATGATTTATAGTAATTCTTCGATATCGAAGAAATTAAAAATAAAGTTAAAACAACGGTTTAGCTATTTGAATTTGATTTTATATAAAAAAAAATTAATTTAGTTTTTAAAAAGAATTTAATGATTTTTTAAATACGTTAATAACGAATATCAAATTATTATCGAATTTGAATTTAATATATTTAAACTCCGTTAACAAATACCTAAAAAAATCGGTTTTATTTTATATATAACCGTTAATACGCAACCCGATATATACTTTACTATATCTCAACTTACTTAATTTAATCTAAACCTTAACAACGTATATTACAAAACTTCTAATTAAGTTATAATATACCTTATCGTGTTAGCAGTCACAGTGATCAAATGCAGGATTCTGGCAAAGTGCGCATTAGTTATTCTAGGAAAAATTAAAAATGTCTGGGGGCGATCGCCCTTATATACACGTTTAGCTATACAAAGGATAGTTCCTGGACAAAGGCTGTCCTAGGCAACATCTACAGCTTAAATGCACCAGCCGCGAGCACCTGAAAGCATTAATTACCGATACGCCTTTTTGCGTTAGGTAACCTTATTTACGTAATCTTTTTCAAAATTAGATTTAAAACTTTAGAAAAATTTATCAAAATTTTCAATCTATATGGGATTTAAACCTTTATCTTTATTATTCTTATTAGAAATGGGGTTACGCAATTGACCGTTATATTAAAAAACCGGCCTTTTCGTTTTACCGTTTTTTTGTAACCGTCCCGGAATACGGGGTCTACGTTTTACGAAATAATTTAAACTAAGCTGGGCGTTAATATAAGAAAACGCTTTATATACGCCAATTTATTACGTTAAAGGTTTTATAGTTTTAAAAATTAGTTCTATTTTTTAACGGTAATACCGGTAAATAATTAAGATTATTACTTTTTGGATTTCTTTTTATAAAAAGTTATTAAATAAAGGTTTTTTTCCGGTTAATTAAAAAATATTAATTAATTATAAGCTATATATAAAATATTAGCGCCTTTAGGTAAAGATTAACGTAAAAAGTTATAAATACGTATAAACAGGTAATTTTATAAGAGATTAAAACTTTAAAACTGATAAATAAACGGATACCTTTAGGTAATTGTAAGAAAAATACCGCGGTTATCGTTTTTAGTAACGAGAAACAGGTTTTAATAAGGGAACGCCTTTTTTCCCGTACAAAAAAAGTTTAGTAGGATTATTTTTTTGCCAGTTGTTTTAATTAAATCTTAAATATTTTTTTACTTTTTTTGTATTTTTTTAAGTTTTAAGTTAATAATAAACCGCTTGAAGTCTGCCTTATTAAATAACTTTATAAATCCGTTGGCAGGATTATTTTTACTTTTTACGTATTAAAAGCTAATATTTTTTTTTCGGATTTCTTAACGCACGTAATAATATTTAATTCGAATATAACGCTTTTTTTGTATTATCTATGTTTTTTTTACTTATTTAAACGTATTTATATTATTTTTTAAAATGGGAATAGGACTTTTAAATATAAGCCTTAGTTTTATTAAGAAGTTTCTGATCCTAGTTATTTCCGTAACTGTTATTCCTGCTTTGACGTATTCTGTTTCCGTAATATATTTAGTAATAACATTTTATAGTTTCGAAATCTATAAAATAGGCATTTCAGCTATAAAGAATATATAGCTTATCGTAGATTTTATTAACTTGCAGTTATCCGTAAAACTTATATTTACTGTTCCGAATAACTTTAGGTTATTATATTTATGGTGTAAATGATTTTTTTGTAGTTTTCGGTACCGAAAAAACATATTTGATATACCGTTTAGGTATCTCGGTAATCTTTTAATATATTTCTGGTATTTAGATAACGGGTTATTTATAAACTTTGCCTAAGTTAACGTTATAAACGTTGTATTTAGTTTATTAATATAATTCGAAAAGTTGAATTTCCTTATTAGGTTCGTATATTTAAACGTTTTTTCTTTGCTCGTTATGCCATTATGTTTTATAGCGTGTTTTAAGTAATTCTTAACGAATAATATAAGCTTTTTTTTTATCTCGTTTAAGCCGATTAATTTTAGTAATTTCTTAATATATTGTTATTAATTTAGCCTAATATCTTCTGTTAATAAGGAACGGATAATTTGTACGCCTAGGTACTAGTCTGCGTTATCTAAGTTCTTAACTGGGATGTTTTTAATAATCTTTTTAGCGATATCTTTAAAACGCTATTTATTAAAACCGAAAAGCAGGAAGTTATTTACGTATAAGGCGATAACGTTTCCTATTTTAAAGTTATAATATATTACGTTATCCGAAATTAACGGACGGAAACTTTATTTCGTAAATATTTTTCTTATTTTTTCCTGTTAAATAACTCCGGCTCACTTTAGACCGTACAGTAGGTTTATTAACTTGATAATTTTTTTAAAGGAGAAGCTATATATCTCCCTATCCTTTAAATACGTATTAAAATATTCCTTTAATATCGGAAATTATTTTATGTAAATATTTTCCTTTAATTTGCTATTTAAATACGTAATAATAAAATTTATCTAGAATATATACTACCTTAAAAAGGTAACTAACGCTATTAAGATTCTCCAATACATTACCCTTACGGTACTTGCTACGGTTTCGTTATAGTTAATTTTTTTTCGCTATATAAATTCTTTTACGTAAATACGTATCTTGTACTTCTCCAGCTCCCTTATAGACATATATTTCTTTTTTAATACCTATTTAATATAAACAAAGTACCCTTAGGCAACCTTACCAAAAAGCGTAAACTTAAAAGTTCCGCGCAAAAGGTTTTTTTTAATTTTTATAAAAATAACCTTAAATTATATCTTTCGTTCTAGGCTTTTTATAACTTCCTTTAGGGATAAGCCGTTATCCATAACAATAAATAACTTGTAAATGTTAATATCTAATATATTAATCATTTGTTCGTATTCGTAAACGTTCCGGATAGCCTGATTAATATCTTTAAAGTTACTAAAACGGTCTTTATTATTACTTGATGTAAATAAGTTAAAATAAAAGGTATATAAACCACCTTCGCCTTCGCCCTTTTAGGTTAAAGTTAACTTTAACTTTTAAATCAACTTTAGGGCTTTATCTGGGGCCTTTAAAATATACAGTTCAGGGATAATCTTTTTCAGGCGTTCCTTTTTACGTTTAACTTACTTAGTTTTTTAATCCGTATCGTTTTCTAAAACAACGTTATTATTCTTATTTTTTACTTTTACGCCCTGTTTCTAATAATATTTCAGACGCTTTTATACGGGCTATAGAAATAATCGGATAATATCCTTAAGGTTAAAAAGTTTACCTAGCTTTTTTAGGTTTTCGTAAACAATAATATACGGTATTATAAATAACTTACTACCTTTTAGTAGCTATATTTTATAGTTATATATCCTTTAATAGTTTAACAATATTCCCTTTACTTTACGGGCTGTTAGTTTTTTTAATTTAATTCGATAATTTTAATTAATTAGGACTGTATATTTACTACCAAGGATTCGGAAATAACCGTTATCGGGTTTATATGATTTATTCGGTTTAAATACGTCCTTAAAGTATTCGATTAATATTATATCTTTTACCGTGAACTGGCCTATCTTATTAATAATATACGTTATTACCTTTATTACGAAATCTTAAAAACACATAAAAATCTTTATTTGTATGGAGGTTATACGCACCTTATTTTATAAAAACTGTATTCCTCGTTTTATAATTCCGTTTTAATATTAATTATATATGCTAGAAACTACCAGTTTGATATTTTCTATAGCGCAAAAATTCTTAATTATTGTTATACCGAACTTCCTGCCGCTATTAAAGTATAGGATTTGTACTTTTTTACGTTTATCTTTTTCGTCCGGTAACAACGTTTTTAAACGTTTTGCAATTCGTATAATATACGCGTACAGGTTTTGTTAAACCTTATCCTTGCTTTTAAACAAATAGTACTTTTTGTAATATAATAGGTCGTTTGTAATAAAACTAAAATAACCCTTATTTTCGATATTAATAGGCTTAATTGATTTTACGTTGTACCAAATAATCTTTTCTATATATTTCCTTCGTTTTTAAAGGTTTATAAATAATATTTTCCGTATTTTCCTTTCGTCGTACGCCGTATAAGGGATGTTTTTTATATCGTTAGGGTTTAGATTTATCCCCGTAAACCTTTTAATAATCCATATTAATTATTCGGTATTAGGGTAACAAAAGCAATAATACCAAAAAATAATTTTCTTTATAATTTTATCCGTTATTAAAATTTTCTCATCCTTACAGACGGTCGAAAGTACGCGTTTTAAATTATTTATTAGGTTATTGCTATTTTCCTTACCGGATACCTCCCCTAATACGAATCCTTATTAATAATTTTTATCATTTGCTGGGTTTAAGGCCTTAATAATAAGTTCCGGCTTTTTATAAAGCTATAAGAAAAATCTTTTCTAAAAAACGTTAATTATTAATAATTAAGTTTTATTAAAATTTATTAAAACGTTATGAATTAGGTAACCTCCTTTTTTGTAAAATATTTCCCCGGAAAATATTTTTAATAAAAAATTGTTAATATATAACGTATATCTAATTATAATTTCGTTTTTTTTATTAAGCCCTTTTAAAGGTTATTTAATAATGTTAACAAAAATAATAATTACAGGTCCTCTACCTGTTATAATTTGGATTCCCTTAAACTTGATATTTATTACGGTATTTTTCTTAAAATCGCTAATATTATTCGTAATATTAACGTTCGCTTTTAAATCCTAAAGCAATTTATTTAAATCGTTCCCGCAAAAAGAATAAACGTATAAAAATATAACGCTTTTTATAATAATTTCTTTAAAGCGCTCGTTTTCCTATAATTTAAAACGATTAATTATTTAAATTTTAAGGCGTTTAATTATTAAAACTCCCCGGGTTTTAAGGTATTTAACTATTGAAACTCCTTAAGCTTCTTCCTAAATTATCTTTTCGTATTACTGCATAAAATTTTTAAACTGTTATTTTTTAACGCGAGCGTTAAAGGTTTTTCCGTTTAATTAGTACAGATTTTTTAAGCCGTTAGGAATAAATTACTTTTCGTTTTTATTGCTATTATAAATATTACGAAAATTATTACTTTAATTATTTTATCTATTATTACCTTAACATTAGCTACGCTTTTTTTTCTTTTTTTTACCGTTTTTCTTTTTTTACGGCTCAGGGTAATCCTTTATTAGGTACTCGTATTTGTTATAATTAAAATAAAGTGGCTCTCCGTTTTTATTCCATACGGGCCTGTTATCTTAGAAATTGTTATTATTATTATTATTTCTTTTTCCCTTACCTCTTTGGGTATTATAAGATTTCCCGTTTTTTTTTATTAACACGGTTATAGAATTCATTATTGAAGGCGTCGATTAATTATTAAAAAAAATAACTGGTTTACTTAAGCATTAATTAAATCGTTTTATACCAGCTGCCAGTACGATTTTTTACAGCAATAAAGAACATAATAATTTATTCCTTTAATCCGAGCTTTATACCACAGCTTTTAACCTCTCGTAACAGCTTTTAAAACTTTGTAATAAACTATACGGGGTCTCCTTTATTATATATAATCTTGCTAAGCTCTTTCCAAAAAGACCTTTACCTAGCTTTACCTATAACTACGTAAATCTTTTTAAAGGTCTTTAACATTTTCGTTCCCTTTTTAATACTTATAATCAACTTTAACGGCGCCCTTTTGCACGTTTTAATAATAACCTTTACGAAATGTAACTAATTAAGTTGTTTTAACTTTATTCCGTCCTTATAACTAATCTTTTTAAGGGCAAATATTAAGGCGTTACTTTAAAATTCCTAATTAGCCCAGTTTACTAAATAATTCTCCTTATCTAATAAAAAATCAAAGCGCTTTTAATGCAGCTTTACATTTTCGTCACTAAACCTCTTAGAATTTTTCTCTTTTTCCTTTAAGCAAACGCCTAATTCGTTAAAGCTGTTTGAATTACTAAAGCTTAAGGAACTACTAGGGGTATTAAGAGAATTATCACGACGGTTTCTTCGTCTTCGGAAATTTCTGGACAAGTCTGAAAGTAACTTATCCGAATCGTCAATGTCCCTACGTACCACACTTTCTTCTTTACGTAACTTCTTTTCTTCGCTTTTCTCCTTCTTCGGGGAATCAAGCTTTTTAATAAACCACCTCCTTAATTTCGTTTCGTTTTCTCTCAAAGGGTTAATCTTTTCTATATCGTTTTTAACGGCGATAAGGGCTTTTTACGAGCCTCCTGCCCTTTAAGCGTTTCGTAAAACGCTTCTGCAAATATTTGCACTTCGTAAACTCCGTATCGCCTTTAATTAAAACGGTCCTTATTAAAATACACCCCCGAATTAAGGTATATCTAATAATCGTTTTACGATATTGTTTATTCGCTTTATTATATCATTTTTTTTCTTTTATTAAAACTTCAAATCTTTGATTTTATTTTTAACCGACTTATATTTATATTCTCGTACCTTAACGTTTTCCCTGATCTCATTTAAATTAATACCCAGAAACGTATAAAGCTTATTTAATTCTGATTAAGGCTGTTATTTCTGTATAGGGATCTTATATCGGTCTTTTAGTTGCCGAGGTAATAAAACTTCCTCCGAGGGAGTCTTATTAGCAGGTCTCTTTCCTGCTGTTGCGCCTATTATAAGCTTTTATTCTTCCCTTTCGCTATAGAACTTTTCGTCTTAGGGGTCCTCTTAATCGAAAGGAAAAAGAAATAAATCGTTATTCGTATACTTCCTATCCCGCATAAAAACGAAGCTTTTATCGGGTAAGCTGTTTTACTTAATTACAAAAAGCTGCCTTAGGATACGTTCTTATTATTCGCTTACCATCGTTAACCGCCTATTCTTTCTTAAGTTAACTAAGTAATTCCCTTTTAAATCTCGTACCTTCTTTATTAACTTAACTTATAAATAATTACTTCGTTTAACGTATTACGGTTACCAATTAACCAAAAGATATTACCATATCAGCAATTACAGTAATTAAATACAGGATTCTGGCAAAGTACGTATTAATTATTTTAAAAAAAATTAAAAAAGTCTGGGGGCAATCGCCTTTATATATACGTTTAACTGTACAAAGGATGGTTCCTGGATAAAGGTTGTCCTAGGCAGTATCTGCAGCCTAGACGTACCAGCCGCAGGCACCTGAAAGCACCAATTGCCGACATATCGGGATTAAAATATAAACGTTATAGTTCGGAAATAAGGATTTATTAAATATTTAAAATAACACCTTGTTTACGGATATGATAATTAATTAAAATAGTTCTTAAATTTATATTATAAAATTATTTAAAAAAAGAATGAAATATCAGGCAAATAAATAAAGTATAATAATTATTTTCGTAATCGAAACGGAATTATTATCCTTTACGCAGGTTACAAAAAAATGTATTTAGCTTTCAACTAATTAAAAAGTTAAATATTATACCAAATAGTAAATTACTAAATATATAATGCGATAATTAATAAACTATACAGCTTATTAACGCCGATATCACGCTACTATAAACGAAACTACGATACGTAAATATATATAACTGCTAATTACGAAAAACCGCAAAAAATGATTTAATTAAAATAAATTATACGTTTATAAACAACATTCTAGCTGATAAACTAATTAAAACCCTACCCCGCAAATTATTTAGGCACTTTAGAAAATAATTAAAATTGGTAAATATTACGGAAACCTTTAAGCGGCGGAAAAATACCTTACGAATAATTTTAAAGAAAAAATTAACTAATTAAAAAGATTTAATCGCCAGAAGAAAGGTTGTATAAAAAGCTGTAGCTTTAAGAAATCATAATATGTAACGATTAACGCTATAAATGCTTTAAGGTGTTAAAAGGGTATATCAACTAGTAAAAGGTACTAAACGTACCTTAAATACGGAAAGGGTCTCTTTAACGGGAAAATATATATTCCGTTAATAAGCCATACTAAATTTGTACGCATACAAAAAGTACGTATAACTAGCTAAATATAACAACACAACTGATATCTCTTATATCTGACAATAAGCACAATATACACTCAACTCCTTGTTTTCTTATAGAAGGATCTCTTTTTATGGGGTTAACCGACATTTAAGTTCGGATTTTGCAAAGCATCGTAATATATTATAGCGTTATGTTCTTACCAACTTATAATGGCCGTATTACATAGCATTATATATCAGATACCTAAGCCAATTTAAATATACCCCCTATAACTTATATACGCCCAGCATATTTAATCAACTAATTAGTTTAATATACTACCCCCATTATTATGTCAATTTGTACAGTGTAGACATATTAGGGCTCCTCGTATAATAAAACAAGGGGTCGAGTGTACTCCCTCGTATTAAAGCGCAAATTCCAAGTCGACGGTTAGCCAGATCGACGTTCCAGGTTAACGACAACAATTCCTTTTACGTATGACGGCTAGCTCAGCCTACTGGCGCAGGCCTCAGTAAGCCGTCATATGCTCCGGGCGGGGGACTTCGTCCCCACCCCATTAATGCATAAGGTCGATTAAATCACCCGGGCAAGCCGCAAATCCCCCGTCATATCTATAGTGCCGAAAAAATGTGAGGCCCTAGACTATGGTGGGACACCATTATATCTTATATCCCCAGAGATGTTGAGAAACTGCTTGACATAGATATAATGGAATTTTTTCATCGAATAATAAGGGAGTGTAACTCAAGGATAATGACCAAATGGAGTTGTCCCTTATGTCAAGCCCGTAGAATGGATCAATACCCTCTGTTGTAGGCAAATAGAACATCGCCGAGATAACCGTGTGAATTGGAGACCGACTCTTCCTCCAATCTATTGTCTAGCGAAATGCCTAGGATTCACCTTTTCGATTATGATATGCCACGCACCTCAGTTCGCGACAAGCTAACGCGAGGTAACATGCGTAAATCCCTGTCACACAGTCAGGGCAGCGTTTCAATATAACATTATATGCACGATGCATTCCGAGACTGCCGTGGCGTCCACCCCGGCCATTAAAACAAAGGAAGCAGACTGTATAAGTTCATGGCAAGGCCGCCCTCTTATACCGCGATATATCAAATCCCATTACGCTATCCAGTCCCTTACAGTCCAATCACGCACATAGTGGTCGCCTACGATGAACCCCAAGAGCTCGCCTCCAAAATGCGGGCGGCGATTGCTTCCCGCCGTCATTGATGAGCTCGCGCGAGACGAGCCCAGTCGTCCCTGGGCCTCGATTCCCATCGACGATTCGGACTTGTCGCATGGTTACGAGGACGTAAGCTATGGCACGTTTGCCAACGCCATTAACAAGTTGGCCTGCTTCATCGTAAATTCCATCGGACGGTCCTCAACTTTCGAAACGATCGCATACCTTGGGACCCCAGACATCCGCTACCATATAATCGAGATGGCATCATGCAAGACCGGACACAAGGTCCTGTTTTCGTCGCAGCTCAACAGCCTCGACGTTCACCTGTTGCTCATGAAAAGGACGGAGTGCAAAGCTTTGTTCTCGGCCGCCGGCGTTCAAGTCGACGACATCCTTGCGGAACGCCCCATGTCGCACGCGACCGTCCCTGATCTGGACGAGTTACTGGATAGCGAGGATCGGGCGCCCCCGTTCCCCTATACGAAGACATACGAGGAAGCCGCACAGGATCCGTATCTCATCCTGCATTCGAGCGGGACCACGGGGGATCCGAAGCCCATTGTTTTGAACCATGCTGCGGCCGCAGCTATGGACGCCTATCGACTATTACCTGACGTTGATGGATATACTCACTGCTTGGAGCTATTAACAGCAGGTGATGGAGTCCGCTTTCTAACGGTTACCTTACCCTACCACGCCATGTCGGCTCAGTATGCCCTGATCCTAAGTGTATTCGGTAAAGGCGTGTTTATCCCTGGCTTCCGCCATCGCGGTGTTCAAGCCAGTGACATATACGCCATAATCGAGAATGCAAATGCGACAAAGGCGATCCTGACTCCCTGGATGATGGAGGATATCGCTCGGAACCCTAACGCCAAAGATTACATCCAAGGCTTCGAGAAGGTCTGTTTCGGCGGAGGTATGTAATTACATAACTGCCCAGCTAACGAGCCTGCGCGTTCGCTGACCAGTTAAATTTCCATAGCTTCGCTTTCGGATTTCGCCCTTCAAGTCTGGGCCAAATACACGAAAATCCACAACGGATGGGGTGCAACCGAGGCGGGTGCCCCTCCGCAGCTCGAAGCCAGCAATGAAGACGCTGCCTACGTCTTCTTCGACACCGTCAACGGGGCGGTTGAGTTCCGCAAATTGGACGCCGAGCATTTCGCTGATGACGGATCGCCGACAGACGTATACGAACTAGTACTGACCATGAAGCCCGGATCGGCACATTTATCAGGCTGGCACGCTTGCCAGGGTATCACCCCAGAGTCCAAGCCGCCCTATCCGGAGCACCGGATGGGCGATCTGTGGACGCCTCATCCCGACCCGAAAAAGGCGAAGTATGCTTGGCGCTTTGCCGGCCGCATCGATGATCTCGTAACCCTATCTACAGGAGTCAACTTGCACCCGGGGCCGATGGAAAGAGCGGTCACCGCAGACAATCTGGTCAGCGCGGCCATAGTCGTCGGCAGGAGCCGTCAACAGCCGTTGCTCCTCGTCGAGCTGGCCCAAGGTGTGGAGCCAAAAGACGCCTTCGGCCTTTGGGAAGCCGTTGTACGGCCGCAGAACGTCGAGATACCAATTCACGCCCGAATCTCGCACACGCATATTCTGTACATCCCAGCGGGAGGGTTTGTAAGAACGCCGAAGGGTAGTGTGGCGAAGAAACAGACAGAGCGCAAGTTCGCCAAAGAGATCGACGCGGTATACGAGAAGTTTGGGGATAAATGGCAGGATGGCAGTGAGAGGTTTGGTGTTATGGACCAACAGCTAACGCCTAGAAACCACGGTCGGGACAAGAACCAGGGACAAACCCGACCGCTGAAAGTCACGTGACATCAATCTGGATGGAGCACAGCAAGCGGATCCGGATGGATCCTCGGATCCAGAGGGATCACCACCAGTATATAGATACGCTCATTACCTTTCCTAGAGTCTAGATAGCACCGGCTTGTAATGTAACTTGGTTACCCAGATCACCCTTGGTTATCTGCTATTACCAGACGTGACTAGTACCTTCATTGCTCAGATCCCACGATACTCCTGCCAACATTATTATTATCATTATTAATGTTTAACGCCAAGGGAACAGATAACTCTGTAACTGCTCCGGAGCCTCCCTTGGGGCATAAGGGGCGTGCTAGGCTAGGACTTACTCTATGTAACAGTATATAGACCCCCATCTACCAAATCTAGTCCGAAGACATATCGCTAAGGCGATCCGAGCTGCTACCTCCCTGCGGCCGAGCGACGGTAGTCTTCAGCTACTCCTGCCAACATAAACCGTACGACTAGGTTTAATAGTTGGTTAACCAGCCCAGCCGTCACACAATGCTGGAACAGTGTTAGAAAACAGAGCGTCTTCACCGACGGCTATAGTGTCTAAATATGACTATTATTACCAGGAGGACCACGGTCCGAATGGCGGAAATAGAATATAAACGTATTGCGCCTAATACAATAATTTCCTTTAACCAACGATACTTACTTGTCCCTGGAATCGTATCTAACCCCTCTTTTATTTAGAGTTGTGCTATTCGCACATTAGTTTTTAATATGAGAGCCATACATTACTTTTTTTACACCTGCCACCGACCCGCCACCACCTTAGTCACCTTATAACACTTATTGCTTATCTTTAAATAACTTAACAATATAACGTCTTATAAAGGGCTTTTATAACTTATTTAATCCTTATTAATTGTAAATAACAAAATTAAAATCCTTTAAATTTTACGATTTTTCGTTGCGAAGATACGTATAAGTAAAGTATAAGATATAAAAGAAGGATACAACGGTAAAATGAAAAAGGGGGTCGCTTAAAGTGTTTTAAAAGGTTCAGCCCTATAGCGCACCCTATAACGCACCCTATAGCGAACCCTATAACGCACCCTAGCGCACCTTATAGCGCATTTAATAACGCTTAGCTTAATAACGAAAAGAACGATTAATATCTTAACGCGCATATATCGCATTAAGACGATTATTATATAGTATTTGTCGCATTTATTAGGGCAATTAATTTATCGAAAAAAAGATCATAATATTAAACGGGCCGTCAAAAATATGACGGACCGGTTGCAGGTGTAAAAAAAGTAATGTGTAGCTTCTATTAAAAAACTAATGTGCGAATAGTACAACTCTTCGTAAAGGCCTAAAGCTTTAATTTCGTTAGGCGAAATTCAGCTAATCTTAGGAAAAGTAAAAACGGTAATAAATTACTTATAGGAGTTAATCTTTACTATAATTAATGCCATTATCCCCGCAACATATTAACGGCCCTTCGTTATACGACAAGTAAAAGGGCTACAGCGTATTTATAGAAAACGATAATAATACGTAACCGTAGAAATAATTAGGAATAACTTTTCTGTATATATAAAAATATTAAAAATAAACCGCCTTAATATAGCTATAGGTTATTATTATATACCGAAATATACGTTATATATTGCTAGTTAAGCTAAGATTTATATTAACAAATAAAAGCTTATATATATAACATATTACGCCCCCGTAAATTCCGTCAAACTATTCGCAAAATAACTAGCAGCCGGGAAAAAGTAACATTTAAGGATATTAATAATATATACTTAAAAATTCGAAAACGTATATATAATAGCTTTATCGTAACGTAAACTTTTATTAAACGGCTCCGTACTAAAGTTTATTTCTTTAAAATACGTTAGAAAAACGACGATCTTACTATTAATAAGCCTATCGCTTTTTTTTAGAATATACCGTAATATATAAAATTATAAAATAAAATTTACAAGTACTTAATATAAATAACATGTATAAAACGAATTGTTTTAAAATACCTTTCTTTAACTATATAAGTTAAACAGCTTCGAGCTCTATTTTTAACCGTGCCTTCGCCTTAATCGGTAACGAAACCTATAAAAGTTATAAATAGGTACTTTTCTCTATATAAAACGCCTTCGTTAAAAAATCGAAGTAATTAAGCTTAACGTTATTATTATTAACTTTAATAATTAATTATAGAAAATTATACAAAAACTTTTCGAAACGTTAAATTATAAATTTATATTTTTTATATTAACAAAAACGTAATCGCTAGCATAATGCGAAAATAGATCAAACCACTAACCTCGGATAATAAAAAATTTTCACAACCTAAAAAAAGCTCCTCCTATTAACGGGGACGATATCGCGTTTAATTTAATAAAACGTCCATTACTTCGGCTATATAACCGCGTTAGCCGGGATTAATATACTTATAAACAACTACTTAGTAGTATACCCCTTAACTAAGGAAAAATTCCTCACTCTTTAAAACTTTATAATCTACGTAAGAAGGAAAAAAAAACCCCCAATTGGCTAAAATCTACAATACAATTATAATAAGGTTCGGTAATATATAAAACTCGGCTATTCGATATCTCGAGTTCATATACCTTCCCTGCCGCGATAAATTATCTTGTACGTAAACAATTACAAATTTTAACCTTAGCGTAAAAATTATATCTCTAACCGAAACCAATTATAAAACGTTAAAAAGCTACGTATTTAATAATAAGGCGGACTTTTTAAAACTTTAGATTAGTTTTAAATAGCTGCTCGAAACCTAGCAAAAAACCTTCGAAATATAATATAACGACTAGGCTAGTTAACCAACTATTAAACCAAGTCGTACGGTTTATATTAGTAGTCGTATTGCGAGATCTGAGCAATAAAGATAACTTAGTTACGTTTGGTAATACCAAGGGTGTCTTGGATAACTAAGTTTTATTGTAAGCTGGTGTTGTCTAGATTATGGATTAATGAGTGTATATATCCTTCTTCTGTAAGTTGGATGTATATTAGATTTTGAAGTCCTTAAGAATCCAATGTGTATTAGGTTTGTATAGTTTTATATAGATTTAATTGGATTTATGTTGCTAAGGGAGATTTAATATACGTAACTGTTTTATGTAGGTCTTGACCGTTTTCGGAGGCCAGGCCGGTCGGGTCGTAATATGATCTCCCTTTCCTTAGGATCTTTTGCTCTTAAAGATTTTTTTTTTTTTTTGTTAAGTTATTAACCTTTATTATGGCAGGTTGTATGGCTAACCGTAAACTTCGCAGTCGTCCTAATTAAAGGGAGAGCCTTAAGTCCTTGGCTGCTTATATTGTTAAATTCGGTTTTGACGTTATGCCGTATACGCTTTGTTTCGAAAAGGGTACTAAGTGTTAGATGATTAAGGAGGTCCGCTGATGTAGTGAATATATTAAGTACCGTCGTCGTTGCGACGGGTTGGGCGTTTTTATTAATTTTTTGCGTCGTATTGGGGAAGAAAAGGATCGTTTTGATCGTGAGGAGGTTGTTACGGAAAAGATCTTATTGCGGTTTCAGCAGGAAATAAAAAAAGACTTAGTACACAAATAACGTGATATCGATAAGGCTATCGGCCGTTTTTTTCGTTTAAGGCGTTAAAAGAAATTTCTTTACGTTTAGAGGGTTAAATTTATTACTTGTAGGCTCTAATCTATGGACGAGTTGGAGGAGTAGGAAGGTCTAGAAATTACTGTTCCGGTCGTACCGAATATAGGGGCACTTAATTGGTCGGGGATTACCAGTACCGATTGGTTGTCCCTAAGCGACATGGATTGGGGTACCTTTAACCCTGGTAATTTCGGCGTCGTTGGTGAAAGTCTTTTAACAGGCGCTAGGCGTTAATAAGATTTTTTATCAGTTCCCAGGTTTTTTCGAAATTTGGGTAGCTTTTTTACTTAACTAGGTATTGGGTAAGTTCTTTTTTTTTTTTTTCGTATGTTAAGTATTTTTTTTTTGTTTATAAGGTAGTACATTTTTTTATTTTTTTGGTATCCGGTATTAACCTTAATTATATCCGCTGTTAATTTAAGTAGAGAAATATGAAAGATTAAATAGAGTTTGACCTTGGGTAGTAATTCTAATTGGTAATTATTTTCTGAGATTTTCTTGGTAATTTTGTATAGGCCGATATTTTTAAAGTCGAATTTTTAGTTTAGACGTCTAGTTTTGATGTTTTTAGTAATTAGATAAATTATTTTTTCTACATATAATATTTATTTATTCGGTTGCGTACGAATTAAAATTCCGTTTTTATTTCCTGATATAATTGTTTATGTTATTTTGATATATAAATTACTTTAATATTAATTAATCCTTTTTTTCGTATTTTCTTATAAACTTCTGGAATAAAACTAAAGTTAGCAGTTGCTAAAGTTATTTTAATGTTATTATAGTAGCTAGTGTTATAGGTTAATTACGTAAGAGATAATTTTTTAACTTAGTTGTTTTGATTATAATTAATATAATATCGTAAATATGTTTTAAATATTTAGTTAATTTTTTTCGTTTATCTGTCTGTTTATAATTTAAAAACGTTTAATAACTTGTAATTTAAGCCGAATTATCTTATTAGATTTTATTAAAATTTCGAAGTGAAAGTTATATCTTTATTTAAAATAATTTCCGATAATAATCCGTATATGTTAAAAATATATCGAAAGAAAATATATACTATTTATTTAGCGTTCGTATTTTCGTTATAAAGTAAGAAATAGAAAATTTTTATAAATCGGTTAACGATTACAAAGATGTTATCGTAATATATACCTGTAACTGGGTTTTTTAATAAAGGAAGTTTCGTAATAAAATTAAATATAATTAAATCCTATAATTACTTAGCGATTGGTAATAGCTGTAATTCTTTATATAGTTTGTATCGTCTGGCTTTTGCCTTGGCGTAAATATTGTATTGGTATATAATTTTTTATACGGTTAATTTTATTTTAGAGAAGTAATATATTCGTTATAAGTATTTTAAGGTTTTGTAAATCTCTGGGTACTTATGTAATTGATACTTAGGTATTTTTCGTATTAGATTTTCCTGATGTTTTTCTGATATATAAATCTTATTGGTTTTTTGATTTTCGGGTAAATTATTATGGTATTGTCGTATTTTTTAATCTATATTTAGCGTAGATATTTTGATAATATTAATATATCGTTGTTATAAATGTGTTCTTAATATTTAATTAAAAATGATTTATTATATCTTTACTATAAAATTTTCTAAATCCGGTCGTTTGCTAAAAGGGTCCGTTTTGCTATTTTTCAATCCCTTATAATAGATAATAATATAGTTAAATTCTGAAAGGTATTTTGCGTAGCGTAGTTATTATCCGACTAATTTTCTAGTAGTTGCAAAATGAAAGATGTTTTTGTGATTTGTATATACTTTTACCTAGTGTTTAAATTTTTTAAAGGCTTTAATAATAGCTAGGAATTCCTTATCGTAAATGGGGTAATTTAATTTAATATCGTATAACTTGTAAGAGTAAATAACGATAGGGTGTAATTTTTTTTAATTATTTCGTTAGGAAATTATTACCCTTAGGGCGAAATTTAAAATATCGGTTTCGAACTTTATTGGTTTGTTCGGGTTATATATTATCAAAACGGTTTTTTTAATAAAGGCGTTTTTAAGTTATTAAAAGGCTTCTTTTATAGCTAGGGCCTATATAAAATGTTAATTCTTTTTAATTACTTCCGTTAGTAGTATTACGATTTTATTAAAATATCGTACGAATTATCGGTAGTAATTAATAAGTTTAAGGAACGTTTGTATTTTAGTGATATTGGTAGGTATTTTCCAGTTTTTAAGTAAGGTAAAGTGCCATTGTGGTATCTAGCTATGTACATATATACAAGCTGATCCGTTCACTACATACACGTACACAAATGGTTCTGCACAAACGCGACCGGGGAGCACCCCCCTAAAAACCGTCCCTTCTTGGCCAAGGGCCGGAAAAACGCAATGCGGGTTATGTGACACGGCAACTGACGATAGATACACCCGATTGATTGATTGGTTCCCAACGCCCCCAATCGTGACTGGTTCTAGAGCCCCTAGCCACCTCTCAATTGTCGCCGACACGGTGGCGGAGCCGAAGCCCCAATTGGTCTAGCTCCTTTAGGCTGGCGAAAGCACCTAAAGGAACGGTGGCCCAAGCTGGATTTGAACCAGCTATCTCTTAAGACCAACCGAAACAGGGTGCCCAAGCCTGTCGCAATTGAAAGAGACACCCAGGCTCGCGACCACTGAGCCATTGGGCCTTTCCAGTTTTTAATTACAGTAATTTTCTTAAGATTTATTTTGATGTACTTTAGGGTGATAATGTATTTTAGGTATTCGATTTTCTAAGTGTAAAAGGTACTTTTCTTTGCGTTAACCAGAAAGTTAGCGTTTTATAAGGTTTATAAGATTTTATAAACGTATTTTATATATGCCTTTTCTGTTTTCGAATAAATAAGAATGTTATCGAGGTAATATATAATAAAGACGTTAAAGTACTTTCGGAGTACGTAGTTAATTATTTGTTAAAAGGTTATTAGTGCGTTTATAAGTTCGAAAGGTTATTTTCTATTTATTTCCTAGTTTAATTCGAATTTAGTTATATCTTTTTCGTAAGTTTAAAGCCGTAAACTATTTAGCATCTTGTAAACGGTCTTTAATTTCGGTAATTAAGGGTAATAATATCTTATTTTTAATAATTATATCGTTAAATTATAAATAGTTAACAATTAGTTATAACTTTTTATATTTTCGTAAAACGAAAAATATTAAATACCCGGTTAATAATTTAGAACGTTGTATATACCCTTTTTGTAGTTTATTTTTTAAATACTTATAAAAGCGTACAGCTTTGCTTTATTTAGGTTGTAAATAGGATAAAAGGCGGTTATTTTACCGTTTTTAAGAATTATTTCGTAATTTTATTTATTATATTATAGTAATTTCGTGTTAAGCTTGTTTTAGAAAAGTTTTTTATATTTATAATATTATAATAGTATTTTTGTTATTTACTTTAGTGATTTTTCGAGTTGTATTTGTAGGTTATCGTTTATTTGTCGAAATCGTACTTTAAGGTTTACGATAACGCGCCGTATTTTTTTATTATACTCTTTGTTTTAAATGTATTTTATCTTTTTAGGTGGTAAAGCTTCTGTCGTATCCTTATGCCTGTATTTGTCGTTTTAATCGATTAAATGTTAAGATTTTAAATTTTCTTTATTTTTTTTCGTATTAGGAAGTAAGCGAAAGTTTACTTAATTAGTTTCTTAATTAATTAAGAGGTTATACTAGCGCAATTATAGTTTTTTAAGTATTATGTCGTATGTATTTAATAAGATAATATCGAAATTAATGGTTTTTTTTAACAAAGGTTTTAAGGTGATTAATTTCGTATTTAACCTATTCGTTGTTATAAGTGAATTTCTAATTTTCGGCATTTTCGACCTTATAGGGGTAACTTTTTTTATAGTAGTTTTAATTAATTTATTACTTCCGGATTAATATAGTTGGCAGTTATCGCTTTGTAATTTATTATTACCGTATACCAGTTTTTTTTAATTCGTATTTGTATAGTAATAACATTGTTACCTATAGCTCCGACTATCGTGTCTAAAGCCTTTTTAAGGTGTTACAGTTTGACCTTTTTTTTCTCGATTATTTGCGGTTTTTTTATAGGTGGCGTTAATCTTTTAGAGTTTATAAAAGCTTTCGTAAAGTTTCCGTATTCCGATCGTTTTGCGTTCGGAATTCCTTTAATTATTTTTCCATTTATTTTATTTGTTCTTAAAGTTGTTTAAATCGTCGTCTTGTTTCTTGTTATATTTCGGCTTATTTTATAAGTTTTTTAACTTAGTTTATAAAAGTTTTAATAGTCCTTTCGTTCGGTAATATGGATTATGAACTGTTGCTTTTCTCTTATTAGGTATTATGCTTTTTTTCGTAGTCTCGTAGGTTTTAAATTTTGTTTTGGGTTTTTTAATAGAATTTTTGTTATTTCTGAGAATCCTTTGTAAATTTTGTTTAAAATATTAACTTATTAATAACTTGTTAGCAAGATTTCATGATGGTGTTATAAAGTAGTTTTTTTTTATTTGATAATCATACCAGTTTTAGTAACATTAGGGATTTTTTATTAAGTAATTCCTTTTTTAAGTTCAGTTTCTAGCTGCAGTTATTTCGTTAATTTTATCTTGTATTGTTATAATCCTTAAGTAACGGTATTATTTTATATTTCGTAAATTACTATTTTCCTAGCCGGCGAAATTAAACCTTTGTTTTTATAGGCGTAAAATTCTTTTAGTAATATATTTCTTATGCTTTTTATAAACGTGATATTAAGGGCGTTAGCAATTGATAGCATAGATTTCTTGATGTCAATCGGCTTTTTTTGGGCATAACGTCTCGTTTCATTTTTGGTATTGTCGTATCCATTTTTGTATATTCTATGTTACTTGTTGTTTTTGCTGGTAACGTAATTTTTTTTTTTTGTGATCGCGTTAAAGGCGTAGTGGTATCGATAAGCTTTTACTATCCTTTATGTTTTTCCGGCCGATTTGGTAGTTGAGTAGTTCGAGGTTGAATTACGTTAATTATTTTTTTGTTATTTTTTTTATTATTTCCTTATTACTTTTTTGATATTAGTTTTTATTTTTCTTGTCGAGATTTTTTTGGTTTCTTATACCGAAATGTTTTATCGCCGATTTTTTTATAATTGAAATATTTGAATAAAATTTGCTTTTATTATCGAATCGTTTTAATTTTTATTGGGCCAAGTTAAGTCCCGAAGAAAGTGGAAGGTGTAGTACGTTTATTTCTTTTGTTAGATTTGTTGAATTTAGGTCGTAGAGCGTATTAGATTTTTTTTTTTTTTTTTTTTTTTTTTTTTTTTTTTTTTTTTTTTTTTTTTCGTTTTTCGAATTATCGATTATTAATTTTTATTGCTTTGATAATGTACTTATCCGGGGTAATTTGTCGTTCGAGTTTAATAATTTCGTTTTTGATATTATCCTTTCGGCCTTTGTGAAATATGTTAATTAGGGTGTCGTTTTCGTTATCCACCTATTTTGTCTTAGTTATTAGATTTCAGAACTTTATTACGTATTTTAATATTAATTCTTTTTGCTGTAATTGTAAGATTTTTTATATTGCGGTACGTTTCTTATCAGGGTTATCAAAATTAGCGTAATTAGTAAAATCTCTCCTTAATAAATTTTTCTATATTATCTGTCGGCAATTGGTGCTTTCAGGTGCCCGCGGCTGGTGCGTCTAGGCTGCAGATGCTGCCTAGGACAGCCTTTGTCCAGGAACCATCCTTTGTACAGTCAAACGTATATATAAGGGCGATTGCCCCCAGATTTCTTCAGTTTTTCCTAAAACAACCATACGCACTTTGCCAGATTCCTGCATTTGATTACTGTAACTGCTAACATAATAACATCTTCTAATTAATTAGCAACCGTAACACGTTAAACGGAATAGTTATTTGCAGGTTAAGTTAACAAAAAAGGTACGAGATTTAAAAAGAAGTCGCTTAGTTAACTTAAGAAAAAGTAAGCGGTTGACGATGGCAAGCGAGCAACAAAAACGTACCCCAAGGCAGCTCCCTGCAGTCGAGCAAAACAACCTACCCGATAAGGGTTTCGTCCTTATGCGGGACAGGAAACATACGAATAGCAACCTATTTTCTTTTCCTCTTAATTAAAAGGACCCCTAAAACCCCTAAGACGAAAAGTTTTACAGCGAAAGGGAAGAATAAAAGCTTACGATAAACGTAACGGCAGAAAAAAAACCTACCTTCGAAACTTCTACAGAAAAAGCCTTATTACCTCAGCAACGACAGCTAAAAAACCGATATAAAACCCCTATACAAAAACAACAGCCCTAAACAAAATTAAACAAACTTTATACGTCCCTAAGCACCAACTTAAATAGGATCAGGGAAGATGTTAAAGTATAAAAACATAAATATAAATCGGTCGAAAATAAAATCAAAAATTTAAAATTTTAACAAAAGAAAAAAAACGATATAATAAAACGAATAAACAATATCGTAAAGCAATTATTAAATATACCTTAGTTCGAAAGCGTACTTTAATAAGGACCGCCTTAACTAAAGGCGATACGGAGCTTACGAAATACAAATACTCGCAGGAACGTTTTACAAAACGCTTAAAGGGTAAAAGGTTCGCAAAAAACCCCCGTCGCTATCGAAAACGACGTAAAAAAAATCAACCCCCTGAAAAAAGGCGAAACGTAACTAAGGAAATGGTCCATTAAAAAGCCTGATTCTCCGAAAAGGGAAAAAAACGAAGAAAAGAAGTTACGTAAAAAAGAAAATATAATACGCAAGGACCCCGACGATTCGGATAAGTTATTTTCAAACTCGTCCAGAGGTTTCCGAAAACGAAAAAGCCGTTGTAACAGTTCCCCTAATATCCCTAGCAGCTTTTTAAGCCCTAATAGCTTAAATAGCTTTACCAAGTTAGGTGTTCGCTTAAAGGAAAAAGAAAAAAACTCCAAGAAGTCTAGTAATAATGCAAAGCTGCGTTAAAAACGCTTTAACTTCTTACTGGATAAGAAGAACCATTTAGCAGGTTAGGTTAATTAAGAACTTTGGAATAACGTTTTAACACTTGCCCTTGAAAAGATTAGTTATAAGGACGGAATAAAGCTGAAATAATTTAATTAATTACGTTTCGCGAAAGTTATTACCAAGACGTATAAAAGGGTACCGTTAAAGCTGATTACAGGTATTAAGAAAGAAACGAAGATATTGAGGACCTTTAGGAAAACTTACGTAGCAACAGGTAAAGCTAGGCAAAGGTCTTTTTGGAAAAAGCTTAGTAAAATTACATATAATAGAGGAAACCCCGTACAGTTTATTACGAAATTTCAGAAGCTGTTACGAAAAATTAAGGGCTGTAGCATGAAGTTCGGATTAAAGGAACAGATTATTATATTCCTTACTGCTATAAAGGACCGCGCTAATAGCTGGTGTAAAACGATTTAATCAATATTTAAACAAACCAGTTACTTCTTCCAGCAGTTGATCGACGACTTTAACAACGAATTCTATAACCGCATTAATAAAAAAAAAAAACGGAAAGTCTTATAACGCCTAAAGAAATAAAGGAAAAGGTAATAATAATAATAGCAACTCCCGAGATAACAGGTCCGTATAAAACAAAAACGGAAAGTTACTTTGCTTTAACTATGGCAAATACGGATACCTAGCGAAAAACTGCCCCGAACCGTAAAAAGAAAAAAACGGCAAAGGAAAAAAAGGAAAACGTGGCTAACGTTAAGGCAACAATAAATAAAATAACCAAAGCAATAATTCTCGCAACGCCTATAACGGCAACAAAAACGAAAAGCAATTTATTCCTAACGGCCTGAAAAATCTATACCGATTAAACGGAAAAATTTTTAACGTTTGCGTTAAAAAATAACAACTGGAGGACCTTATGCAATAATACGATAAAATAATTTAAAAAACAACTTAGGGAACTCCAATAACTGAACGCCTTAAAACCCGGGAAGCTTTAACGGCGGAACGCTTTAAAGCCTGGAAAACTTTAGTAAGTAAATGTACTAAAACTTAGGTAACTGATCGCTTAAAGCTACAGGAAAATAAACGTCTTAAAGGAACCATTGTAAAAAACGTTATGTTTTTATACGTTTACTCCTCCTACGGGAATAACTTAAATAAACTGCTTTAGAACTTAGGAGTAAACGTTAATATCACGAACAACATTAACGATTTTAAAAAAAATACTATAATAAATATTAAGTTTAAGGGAATCCAAATTATAACGGGTAAAAGACCCGTAGTTATTATTTTTATTGGTATTATCAAGTAACCCTTAAAGAGGCCTAATAAAAAAAGAAACGAAATTACAGTTAAATATACGCTATATATTAACAACTTTCCACTAAAAGTATTTTCCGGGGAAATATTTTATAAAAGGGGAGGTTATTTAAATCGCAACATTTTAATAAGCCTTAATAAGGCTTAATTATTAACGATTAACGTCTTTCGGAAAGGATTTTTTTTATAGTTTCACGGGAAGCCGGAGCTTATTATTAGGGCCTTAAACCTAGTAAACGATAAGAATTATCAATAGGGATTCGTATTAAGGAAGGTATCCGGTAGGGAAAACGGCGATAGCCTAATGGATAACTTAAAACGCGTATTTTCAAACGCCTTTAAAGACGGGAAAATCTTAATAACGGACAAAATCATAAAAAAAATTATCCTTTGGTACTGCCGCCTTTATTACCCCAGTACCGAACGACTAGTATGGACTATTAAAAGGTTTACGGGGATAGATTTAAACCTTGACGATATGAAAAACATTTTTTATACGGCGTATAACGAAGGGAAAATACGGAAGATACCGTTTACAAACTTTCAAAAACGAAGGAAGTATGTAAAAAAGATTATTTAGTACGACGTAAGGTTAGTTAAGCCCATTAACATCGAAAACAAGGGTTATTTTGGTTTTTTTATAAATGACCTGTTACGCCATAGAAAGTATTATTCGTTTAAAAATAAAGATAAGGTTTAATAAAGCTTATACGCGTATATTACGCAAATTATAAAACGTTTAAAAGCGTTACCATTAAATAAAGAAGGTAAACGTAAAAAAATATAAATCCTACGCCTTAACGGCGGCAGGAAATTCGATATAACAATAATTAAAAACTTTTGCGCCACAAAAAGTATTAAACTAATGGTTTCTAACGTACATAATTAATATCAAAATAAAATTATAGAACGAGGAATACAGTTTTTACAGAACAAAACGCGTACAACCTCTACGTAGATAAAAATCCTTACATACTTTTAGAATTGCGTAATAAAGGCAACAACGCACACTGTTAACAGGATAGGCCAGTTTATAGTAAAAAATATAACACTAATCGAATGTTTCGAAAACGTATTCGAACCAAATAAATTACACAGGCTTAATAATAATTATTTCCGAATTTTCGGTAGTAAATATATAATCCTAATTAATAAAAATTATCGGACTAAATTAAAGAAACTGGCAACCCGTAAAGCAAAGGGAATACTGCTAAGTTATCAAAAGATATACAATTATAAAATATAACTGCTAAAAAGCGGTAAGTTACTTATAACGTTATATGTTACTGTTTACGAAAACCTGGAAAAGCCAGGTAAACCCTTTAGCTTTAAGGATATTATCCGATTATTTCTACAGCCCGTACAAAAGCGTTTGAAATACCGTTAGAAACAGGACGTAAAAGTAAAGAATAAAAACGATAACGTCGTTTTAAAGGACGATACGGATTAAGAAACTAAGCAGGTTAAGCGTAAAAGGGAACGCCCGAAAAAGACTATCCCTAAGTTATATACCTTAAAGGCCTTAAATAAAACTTTAAAGTTAATTTAAAAGCTAAAGTTAGTTTTAACCTAAGAGGGCGAAGGCGAAGGTGGCTTATATACCTTCTATTTTAACTTATTAACGTCGAATGACGATAAAGACCGTTTTGGTAATTTTGGAAACGCTAGTTAGGTTATCCGGAACGTTTACGAATACAAATAGGTAATTAATATGTTAAATATTAATATTTATAGGCTATTTACTGTTATAGATAACGGCCCGACTTTAAAGGAAATTATGAAAAACCCAGAACGAAAGATATGGTTTAAAGTTATTTTTACAGAGATTAAAAAGAACCTTTCGCGCAAAACCTTTAAATTTACGCTTTTTAGCGAAATTGTTTAAAGGTACCTTATTAATGTTAAATAAGTATTAAAAAAGAAATATACGTTTACAGGAAAACTAAATAAGTATAAGGTACGTATTTGCGCAAAAGGATTTATATAGCGAAAAGGAATTGATTATAACGAAACCGCAGCAAATACCGCAAAAACAGTATATTAAAGGATCTTAATAACGTTAGCCGCTTTTCTAAGGTAATATATATTTTAAATAAATTTTATTACCGCGTACCTAAACGGCAAATTAAAAGAAAATATCTACATAAAACAGTTTCCCATATTAAAAAAATGTTTTAATACGTATTCAAAGGACAGGGAAATATATAAGTTTTCTTTTAAAAGGGTTATTAAACTAATAAACCCACTGTACGGTTTAAAGCAGGCCGGAACTATTTAACAGGAAAAAATAAGAAAAATATTTGCAAAATAAAGCTTCCGTCCGTTAACTTTGAATAACGTAATATATCATAATCCCAAAACAGGAAACGTTATTGCCTTATACGTAAATAACTTCCTACTTTTCGGTCCTAACAAACAGCGTCTTAAGGATATCGTTAAAAGGATTACTAAAAACGTCCCAATTAAGGATTTAGGTAACGCGGATTAATATTTAGGCGTACGAATTATCCGTTTCTTATTAATAGAAAATGTCAAACTAAACCAATAATAATATATTAAAAAGTTATTAAAGTTAATCGGCTTAGACGAAATAAGAAAAAAGTTTATACTATTCGTTAAGGATTACTTAAAGTACGTTATAAAATATAACGGCGTAGTTAACAAAAAAAAAACGTTTAAATATACGGACCTAATAAGGAAATTTAATTTCTCGAATTGCATTAACAAACCAGATATAGCGTTTGCAACGTTAATTTAGGTAAAGTTTATAAGCAACCCGTTACCTAAACACCAGGAATATATTAAAAGATTACCGAAATACCTAAACGGTATATCAAATATATCTCTTCGGTACCGGAAGCTATAAAAAAATTACCTACACTATAAATATAACAATTTAAGGTTATTCGGAACAGTAAATACAAGCTTTATAGATAACTACGAATTAACAAAATCCATAACAAGCTGTATGTTCTTTATGGTTAAAACGCCCATTTCATGGATTTTAAAGTTACAAGATGTTGTTATTAGATATATTACGGAAGCAGAATACGTAAAAGCAGGAACAGCAGTTATAAAGGCAGCTGGGATTAGAAATTTCTTAACAAAGTTAAGGCTTATACCTGAAAGTTTTATTCTTATTTTAAAGGATAATATAGGTGCGTTTAAATAAATAAAAGAAATACAAATAATACGAAAAAAACGTTACATTCGAATTAAATACTATTACGTACGTTAGGAAGTCCAAAAAAAAAATATTAGTTTCTAATACGTAAAAAGTAAAAATAATCCTGCCGACGGACTTACAAAGCCACTTGATAAGGTAGACTTCGAACGATTTACAACCAACTTAAAACTTAAGAAAATACAAAAAAAGTTAAAAGATACTTAAGATTTAGTTAAAACAACTGGCAAAAAAATAATCCCGTTAAACTCCCTTTATACGGGAGAAAGGGCGTTCCCCTACTAAAACCTATTTCTCGTTATTAAAAGCGACAACCGCGGTGTTCTTTTTACGACTACCCGAAAGCATCCGTTTACCTGTTAATTTTAAGGTTTTAACCTCCTATAAAATTACCTGTTTATACGTACTTACAATCCTTTACGTTAATCTTTACCTAAAGGCACTAACATCCCATATATAGCTTACAGTTAGTTAATGTCCCCTAACTAACCGGAAAGAAACCTTTATTTAATGGCCTTTTGCAAGGGGGGACCCAAAAAGCAATAATCTTAATCACTTACTGGTATTGCCGTTAAAAAATAAAACCGATTTTTAAAGTTATAAGACTTTTAACGCAGCAGGTTAGCGTATACAAAGCGTTTTCCTATACTAACGCCCAATCTGGTCCGAAATGTTTCGGAAAAAGTGGGCCCCGTATTCCGGGACGGCTGCGAAAAAACGGTAAAGCGAAAAGGCCGGCCTTTTGGTATAACGGTTAATTGCGTAGCCTTATTTCAGACGAGAACGACGGAAACAAGGGTTTAAATCCTATACAGACTGAAAATTTTGATAACTTTTTGATAAATTTTCCTAAAATTTTAGATCTGATTTTAAGAGATCACGTAAACAAGGTTACCTGACGCAAAAGGGCGTGTCGGCAATTGGTACTTTTAGGTACCCGCGGCTGGTACGTCTAGGCTGTAGATGCTGCCTAGGACAGCCTTTATCTAGGAACCATCCTTTATACAGTCAAACGTATATATAAGGGCGATTGCCCCCAGACTTCTTCAGTCTTTCCTAAAACAACCATACGCACTTTGCCAGATTCCTGCATTTGATCACTATGACTGCTGACATTATCCTTTAAATATTTCAGATAATCTTTTATAATTGGTTCAAACCAGTCGAGTACGTCTCCCGTAAAAATCGCCGCAACGGTGAGAATCTAATTTTTCGGATTGTTAAAAGTTAAAAATCGGAAATATATTTGTATTTAGGTAAGGAAACTTTAAATATTAGTTTTTTTATCGTAAGCTTAAGGTTTTTTAACCTTGATTTTAGGGTATTAAAAGTTATTTTAATTTGTTTTTTGAATCGTTAAACCTTAGTTTCTAGCTTTTTAAGTTTGTTCTAAAGCTGCTGGATAGTAGTTTTTTCGATATTAGGTGCTATTTCGACAGTTCGAAAATTACTTAAAGTTTAATAATATTATTAAACAAAAGCTTGTAACGTATAACGGCTAGGTTAGTTAATTAATTATTAAATTAAGTTGTACGATTTATATTAATAATCGTATTACGGGATCTAAGTAATAAAGATAATTTAATTACGTTTAGTAATATTAAAGGTATTTTAGGTTATTAAGTTTAATTATAAGTTAATATTATTTAGACTATAAATTAATGAATATATATATTCTTTTTCCGTAGATTAGATGTATATTAGATTTTGAAGTTTTTAAGGATTTAATATATATTGGGTTCGTATGGTTTTATATAAATTTAATTAGATCTATGTTGTTAAGGGAGATTTAATTTACGTAACCGTTCTATGTAGGTCTTGACCGTTTTCGGAGGCCAGGCCGGTTGGGTCGTAACATATAAGTAACTAAAAATATTCTTAAAATACGAAAAAATTAGATCGGTAGAGAATATCTCGGTAATGCGCCTACGTAGTATATCTATAAATACTTAAAGCTAATTAATACCGAATATAAATATACCCTAAGTTTTATTCCTATACGCTTGCGGCCGTAAGTTAAAACGATACCGCTTTACGAATACGAAATAATTAACGTTAGATGGTATCTTAGGATTCCGTATTATTACGAAATATATTAAAATATCCGCCGTACGTAAAAAAAGCCTTATATCGTAAACCTACGTAAAAAAAATATCTATTAATCTTAATACCTAAATAAAAGCCTTGTTAAAATCGCCTTCGAATTAATTATTTATAACCTTTTTATAACCGTTCCGAAAAGCCGCCTGGCGTTTTATTCTATTATAAAGCTTAATAAAACTATTACTAATATATAAAGATTTCGAGCTAAGAAATTACGCCCTGTAAATAACAGTGCGAATAAATAAGGTAATAATTTAGTTTTATCCTAACGGAAAAGGCGCTCTTACTAAAAGAAAACGAAGGAAATAAAATAATCTTTACGCCCGAAAACTAAAGTAACTCGCCGGCAGCAAAAATCTCGTAATTAATTATTAACCTTAACGTTAGGAACGGAATAGACGGGTAATTATATCGTAACAGCTTTAATTAAAATACATAACTATCGTACGGAACTTCCGATTCGGCCTTTAAAACGGCCTTATCTGCTAATCATAACAGAAGTTAAGCAGTAAGGAGCGATTAATTAAACTGTTTAACGGGAAATAATATAAATTATTTAAATTCTCTTAAATCCTATAAGGTTATCCAGAAAACGCCTGTAAGGGGTATGGTTAAGAGAGTAAGGTGGTGGCCGAACAGTAGCAGACCATTCCAAGAAGTAGGTGTATTAGCAGACTTCTACCTGAGTTGTACGTATTATTTACCTCATCGAGATCAGGCCTTATTTTTAAGGTTATGTGGCTGCGCCTGCGGCGCAGCTGTGGCTAGGGCTTGTATTTAAGTACCGACCCACAAAAACAACAAAACCTTCAAAAATGAGGCCTGATAAAAAGTTGTGATTTTTTAGCTCCGTTTGCTGCGCTCCCATATAAATTTTTCAAAATCTATATTGGAAAGTTGTAAATAAAACAATAATAACAAATAATTAAAAAATAACAAAAAATACCGTTATATACAGCTTTAAAAGGGCTTTTTAACCATATATATAGCTTCCAAATCGGGGTTGGTTTGGTTGAGATATTAAAGAATAAAGTGAAAATTTCCGATTGCTGCATACCTTCTGACCGGAACGCCCTCATGGCTGCGATACAACAACCACAACCCGTACGGCCAAAAGAATAGCTGGACGGGCTTCTCCTATACTGAATTACCCTTGGAAGGCCCATGGCAAAATGATATACGCAGTGGT
>QJNZ01000916.1:0-35059 GCA_004155055.1 Monosporascus sp. CRB-8-3
GGGAGAGCAGCTAGATATAGCCTTCAGTTTTTTTGTCCTTACAATCCTAGGGCCATAAATCAAAGTCGTTTTGATCCTTTTAACGTTCCAACAATAAATCACCACATCTGCCGATAGAAATTAAATAAATCGCAAAGGAATAAAAGATTATAATTTATAAATATTAATATATAATTTTAAATATGAAAATAACGATCTTATAAATTCGCAACCTATATATAAGATTGGTTTTTATTATCGGAACTTAAATAGTTATCTTTTATATAATAAAAAACCCGAAATTAGCGGTAATATAACTTATATTAAAAAAAGATAAATAACATTTCTAACCTTTTATATAATACCCTTAGATTCTTTTAAGTAAAACGAGATAATCGTAAAAATTTTTAATCAAACCGAAATAATAATAAGCGAAAACGTTAAAAATCAGATATATAAGGAACCCGGTATAAAATATATTTAAGATTTTAATATGAATTTTCGTACTATTATTACTATTCCTTAATAAAACCCCAGCGGATTTCTTTTTTAATAATGATATAATAATATACGTTTACAACCGAATTTCCTTCGATTATTTATTTAAAAAAAATAACCGTTTGTTAAAAAAAAGCACTTACGTAAAAAAATAATTTAACTTTAAAAAAAACGAATCCCAGCATACCGTTTAGGCTTTAATTAACGTAATATAATAAACGTTATATTTTACTCTTTAAAAAACATATTTATATTATATTTAAAACTTAGAATATATAGCTTTAACTTTATTACTAAATTCTTAAAATATGAAAAACGATTTAAAAGGATAAAATATACAAAAAAGAGCAATTCAGTTCCGATATAAAAATAAGAAAATATAAATGTATTATTTTAAAACGTTAACGACTTAAAAGCGTTACGTTTAAACAATATAACCTATTACGAAAACTTTATATATAACTTAATATCTTTCCGATAAGTTCGAAAAAAGTACGAATAAATTAACCGAATAATTAACAGGTTTATTCGAAATAAATATAATTAAGTAATTCTTATATTAATTTCCATATTCGAGAAATTCGTTATCGAAAATATTAACGTAAGAATTACATATATAACCTTTATAACTAATAAATTAAACTTTAACTTATAAATAACGAAATTATCGTAAACTAATAAGAATATTACATAGCACTTAACATTAATTTATTTAGTTATAATTTTATATAAAGAGAATTCGCTTAAAAAGTCTTATAATAATCGAATATTAAGTATATAATTAGTCGAAAACTAAGAAACAAACATGTCGAAAACTTAAAAAAGTTTCGAAATTTTAATACGTATTTTAATATATTTATAAAAATATTTAATTTAGTTAATTTTTATCGTTTTTATTTATTATAATTTTTAATCGAATAAAAATTAGTTATTCGTAAACTAATAAACATGGTATTTTTTTAATATATATAATAATTATATTTATTATTATAAGAAAGCTTATAAAAAACTTTATTTTATTAAAATTATTATATTTTTACTAACGTATCATCTTATAAGACAGGTGTATATATTTAATTTAGAAATTTATTTTAAAATTTCATTTTTTAAATTAAAAAGAATATTAGGTTAAATATAATTACCATAATATCTGTTTTTATAATATATTCGAAAAGGTTATATATTATATAAAAGTCTATATAATTAAATTTCCGGTTTTTTTAACCGTTAAATTTATTTTCGCTCTTTTTATATGCCGTTTTTATTATTAATATTAAAAAATAAATAATTAAAACTTTATAATTAAAATAATATTAAAAACGAACGATTTACTTATATATCCGATTTACTTACATATTTCGCTATTGAAATTATTTACCTTTTAAAATTTTAAATAAATTTAAATAATAATAAAAACAAACTTATAAAAGTTAAGAAAGGCCTAATAGCTTAGTAGTTACGAGCCTGAGTGTTTTTATAATTCCGATAGGCTTAGGTACCTTATTACGATTAATTGTAAAACGCAGCTAGTTCGAATTTAATTTAGGCTACCGTTTCTTTAAGTAACGCCAGCTTGAAGAAGTTAAACTAACTTAGAGTTTCGGCTCTGTTATTGTGTCGGCGACAATTAGAATCTCTGGGGGTTCTAGGATCTGATTAGATTAATCGTATATATAACCGTTTCGTTACCGTATTGGAAACTCGTATTACGTTTTTATTCGGTTTTATTAAATAGAAACGGTTTTTAAAAGGTGCTTTCCGGTTGTATTATATAATCCTTCGTATATTACTTAGTAGATAAATTAACTTTATATATATATAACTAAATACCAGAATAGTACTAATTTTATATATAAGTTAAGAGGGTATAAATAAAATTAAAAAGATTTTTAACTTAATAAAGTTTTAATTATAATATGCGCTTAAAAACCGATATTTATAATGTCGATAAAATAGAATTTCGACTCAATTTTATTTAATATGATAAATAGAATTATTAAATATAATAAAATATTAAAATAAATAAAATAAATGTAATAGTAAAATCGGAAATAATTTTTAAAAATATAACTTATTAATTTTTAAAATTAAACTTTAATTCTTATCTATTATTTATATTAAAAGAAATTCTTTTTCGTTAATTTATTGATAAGTTTTTATATATTAAAACTTTACTACGTTTTATTATTCTTAACCGATATAAAAATTAATATAACATTAAAAGCTAATAAAAGCGGGGTTAAAATAATTAAATTTAACTTTTAAATAACTATAAATTACAAAATTATACACGATAATTTAAGGCTTTAAAACTGATTAACTAACTTCGTAGACGTAATTAATTAATTATTACTATATTCGAAACCCGCATTACGTTTTTCATCCGGCCTTATTAAAAAGAAGCGGGTTTTAAAAGGTGCTTTCCGGTTACGTTATATAATTCTTTATATATATACTAAGTAAATAGATTAGGTCTGTATCTATATATTAAATATAGGGGATATCAGTTATATTATTCTATTCGGCTAGTTACGAGTGCTTTTTATATGCGTATAAACTGAGTATAACTTATTAACGAAATATATATTATTTAATTAAAAGACGCCTTTTCGCATATAAGATACGTTTAGAATCTTATATTAGCTAATATACTATTTTAACGTCTTAAAGTATATATAACGGTAATCTTTATATATGATTAATTTTTAAAAATTGTAAATTTTAATATCGTTTTTTTCCCTTAATTAATTTTTTTTAAAAATTATTCGTAGGGTATTTTCTACCGTTTAATAGTTTCCGTAATATTTATAATTTTTAATTGTTATATTGAATAGGGGAAAAGATCGTATAGTAACGATTTAATTAATTTATTAAATAATATATTACCTATAACTATATCCTTTATTTTAATTAAGGTTTTTTACAGTTTTTCGTAATTAATAATTATATATATTTACGTATTATAATTTCGTTTAGAATAAGGCGTATAATTCGTTAATTATATTGTTATACATTTAACGGTTTAATATTTAAGGTAATATTTAACTTTTTAATATATTAAAAATTTAATACTGTTTCTTATAGCATACATACAAGATAATAATTTCGTTTTAGTTATAGAAATAATTATTATTTTTACATACGTTTATAACGTAATCTTAAGAACCTTTTCGCTTTATTATAATATTTATAAGAATAAGATTATTTTAAATTATAATATTAATATTTAAATTTAATTTAAGTATATTATAATATAATTATTCTTTTTATAATATATAATATTAAAATTGATATTAAATCGCGTTACTTATTAATTGTTATATTTAAAACAAACTCGATTATTAACTATTTATTAATAAGCTTTAAGTAAGTTAAATTAAAATTTAATAATAATTTACTATTTATTTTTAACGTAGTTAAATAATTATTTAGATTTTTCTTACTATAAATTATTACGATATTATTAAAAAAGAATTTTAATAAATAAAATAATAAAATCTATATAAAACGGATTAAATTTTAATCTTTTACAGGTTTTGGTAAACTTGTTCTAGTATAATAACGATAAGCTATTTAAGTTATATAAAACCTTTTTATATATATTTTCGGAAAATAAATTAATATTATTAAAAACGTTAATAATATTATATTGTTTAAATGTTAAATTACTATATATATTAAAATATATTTTATATTTTTATACAAGGTTTTTAAGTTCAAGCCGTATTATCTAGGCTAAGCTAAAGACACGAAGTAATTATATTAATAATTAACCCGATAAATATTTTACCTAATATTTTCGAATACGGTAATTATTAATAGTTTTTACGTTAACGATAAATTATATTTCGGTCGCGAAAAGGCTTATCCCGAAGCCGATTGCGTAATGCCGATAAGCTTCGACCCTGATAAACCTTATGCCCTCTGGCTTTACGGTTTGGCAGGGGGAATTTTAGATAATAATTTAGGAGATGTTAAGCTTTTCGCGGTAAACCTTAAGTCCGTATAAGATGGCTGCTTTGCGACCTTTCGCCAGTCTTATGACTTTTTTAACCTCGATTAATCTCAGGGCTTCTTAAACCCCAAGTTGTTAATATATAGAATCAGCTCCTATATATATATAAGCTTTAATATAGTATGTCTTAGTAATAGTCGCTAAAACGATATCTTTTTAAGGGGTTATAAGGCCGATAGCTTAATAGTGTAATAGCACTTATTTTATATTATTTTAACGATTTTATATTAAGGGTGATAGCTTAGTTACTGTTTAAGGCGTATTCGTTAGAAATAATAAGTTATTATAGCTGAGGGTATTACGAAGCTGGTTATCCCTGCTACTATATTAAGCTTAATTAAAAAGGTTAATATTATAACTTAAAAAAGCTAGTGTTATTATTTAAAGAGATTAATTTTATAACTGTAAAAATGTTAGTATTATAGTTTAAAAGAGGCCCGTTTTACTGCGTTATAAAAGCGATAAAACCGAACGTCGATAAACCGGTAGGTGGTTAAAGAATTATTAGAAAATCGAAATTTTTTTATATTACGTATATAACGTTACCTTTAGTTGCAGTATGAGAGTTTTATTCTTGGCTTATTTTAAATAGTGGATACGTTAAAATTGCTAGTAAAATCGCAGGGATTTTTCTAAAGCTGCTAGGTACGAAAAGAAATAGAGTTGAAAATCCGATCGTAAAAGGAGAGCGTTCGGTAATTTTCGAGATAAAGATTTTATAAAGAGAGGAGCAGTATGTAAGGTCGTTAGGTTTAAGTCGTATTATCCAGGCTGAGCTAAAGATACGAAATAATTATACTAATAATTAACATAATAAATATTTTACCTAGTATTTTCGAATACGGTAATTATTAATAATTTTTATAGTAATGATAAATTATATCTCGGTTACGAAAAACCTTATTTTAAAGCCGATTATTACGTAATGCCGACAAATTTCGACCTTAATATACTTTATGCCCTGGTTTAATAGGGAGAATCTTAGATAATAACTTAGAAAATATTAAGTATTTCGCGGTAAACCTTAAGTCCGTATAAGATAGCTATTTTATAACCTTTTGCCAGTTTTACGATAACTACTTTTTTTAATATCGATTTATTTAGGGCTTTTAAATTTTTATTAATTAAAATAACTAAAATATGCCAGCTAAGTCCGAATATAAAATCCTAATATTCCGTATTGCCGGAATCTTAACGGAAACGGTTTCGATTAAGTTATCCGATTTACGTAAAATAATCGGCCGAGTAAAATATATTGATATTTTCATCGATATTAATAATTTTTCCGAAAAAAATCAGGGTTTATTTGTAATTTTCGAATAACGTACTATATAAGCTTATGAGCTAAACAAGCTTGCGAGCCGTTTTTTGGTACCTTTTAATAACAAATTCGAATTAATTAATTATAATATATTAAATTAATTAAAATTAATCGGATTTTTTTTTGCTAAACGTCTTTATAGCTTTTTTATAAATACGCGTATTATATACGGGTTTATTATAAACGTTATATTTCCGTTTTTTTGTTTTAATTTTTTTGCGACGATTACTTTTAACGGATATTAGCTATATTTTTTTATTATTTTTTTCTTTTTCGGCCAGAAGAACTTGTTTTTTTTTGTATAATAAGTATCCTTTTTTCTTAAAGACGTTTGTTTTTGGGTTTTTAATGTTTGCTTAAAATATAATTCGTTTTGCGTAATTAAGTAACTTTTTTTCGAAAAAAAGTAATTTTGTATAAAAGTAATAAATTATTTTTTGTTAAAAGATTCGCCGATTTAACGATTTTTGTCGGTGAGTTACCCTGGTGATTTTTAATTTTTTTTTGTATATAACGTTTTTGTTTTATTACTTTTTTAATATTTTTAGGGGTTTTTATAAGCGGGGAATAAATAGAACCGGCGGAGGTTAATAAGGAAATAGTCGGCGTAGGTATAATTAAAGGAATTTTAAATTTAGAAAAAATAGTATTAAAATCGAATAAAACGAAGTTAGTTTGTGTAAATCCGGATTTGATATTATTAAACGTTATAACAGTTTTAAATGCGTTATAAAAACCGGTAAGGAAATTTTTTTTTGCGATATAAATATAATAATATTGTATTAAGTTTTCGATATATAACGAATAAACGCGTTTTTTAAAAAAAAAATTGGATATGGTAAAAAGTTAAAGTTTATACGAAAAATATACGGGTATGTAAAGTATAATAATGTCGTAATTAACGTAATATTTTTCGAATTTTATTCAATAATAATTTTCGTAGCCGTTAAAGATAAAAAAACGTTTCGATTTTTTCGTACGTATTTAAATATGTTCATTGAAATATTAAATTTATTTTAAATTTAATTTATTCGTTATTTAGTTGTTATTATTTAATGCAATTTTTTAATTAGTTATTAATAATAAGTTATTACGGAATTAAAATTTAAGGTAATTTTTCTTTATTATAATAATAAATAGCGGTATAGTTTAATTTTAGGAATTAATAGTTTGAATAATTATAATTTATTTTTTATTTTTTTATTAAGTTTATTTAGGTTTTTTATATTTTTTAGTATTAGTAATTATTATGCCCGTTATTATAAGAAGCTTTATTAAAAATCCAGTCTCGTTAAAGTTGTAGATATCCTTTTTTATAATGCCGTATTTTGCGATAATAACCCGAATAAGTTTGAATTATTTGCGAAATGTTTTTGGATTTTCGTATCATACTTTTTAATAATTAATTTTTCGATTTAAATGTATTTCGAATTTTTTTTGCCGTTTAACAAAATTAGATATTTAATTAACTTTGATACGTTCCGTAATACGTTATGTAAGTTATAAATTTGTTATATTTTTAATATATTAATACCGGATAAAAAATGTTTGCGTATTTAGGTTAAGGATTCGTTCGATAATAAATTTTTTTTCGGTTGGCGTTAATTTTCGCGAATGGGAAATAATATCGGTTCGGGCGTATTAACCGTAATATCGGGTTTTTAAAGTAAATTCGGGGACGTTATATATAAAATGTAGCTTTTTAAAGTTAAACTTTTGGTTTCGTTTTTTAGCTTAGATAGCTAAGTTTATTTTAAATTTTTTTATAAAACGTTTTATATTATAAGTATTAAAAAATTAACGATTAAAGTTAAGTAGTTAAGATGTTAATAAAAACAGTTTGTAAGTTTGTTTAATTTGCGAACTTATATAGTACGTTATAATTTAATTTAAAATAACGGAAATAATCGATTTTTATATAAATTTATATTAAAAAATATCCGGTTTATAAAAAAATTATAAATAAAATTGGAAAATAATAATAACGGGCTTAAGAACGTCGAAGTTTAGCTTTTAAATCGATATAAGGAAAATTACAAACGATAATTTATCCGGTTATTTTAAATTACGAAAACTCTTTAGAATTCCGTTAAAAATAGTCGTCGATAAAGGCATAATTAGGCAGTTTAAAGTTATTTTAAAGTAAAACGCTTATAAAAAGGTTAAAGTTTAGTAAAACTTAGTTACCGATAGCATAATCTATTTATTTATTTAATTTAGTTTTATAATTACGTCTCCTTTAAGAAAAGAGTAGAGCAGTATAAGAAATTAACTTTTATATATATATAAACCTTAATATAGTAAGTTTTAATAATAATCGCTAAGACGATACTTGTTTAAGGCGTCGTAAAGCCGATGACTTAATAGTATAATAATACGTTTTTTTACAGGTAATTTATATACTTATTATTTTCGTTTTTAAAATTTTATATTATTACTTTTAAGGTATAATTTATATTACCTTATAACTTACTCGTTTAACTGCGTTATTAATTTCGAAATTTATATTATTTTTTTACGGTGTTTATCGTTAAGTATTAATACAAAGTGGATTATTTTTTATTTTACCGGAATTAATTAATTTATTATATTATTCTCGTAAGATTTTTTTAAAAACGATGTTATTTTAATCTTTAAAATTATTAATAATAGAATTTATATCGTAAAGCGTTATTATTTTTTCGAAAAATATCCATTTTAGATTTTTATAAATTTATGTCGTAAAGTTTTAATTATAAGTTTATTTATTTTTACATATTATTTTAAAAGTATTTTTTTCTTAATTCGTATAATCGTTTTTTTTTAAAATAATATACCTTTTTTAAAAAATTTAAGACTTTACTATAAGGGTAAAAATGAAATTATTTTTTTAAATACGAAGTTATATTAAGTTATATTAATATAATTGATTACGAAAAGAACTAATTTAAATTCGCTATTATAACCGTTTTAATTTTTAAATCCGGTATAAATAACGAGAGATATAAATAATACCGTTATTATTAGAATAATAAAATATACATATAATTATATTTAATATATAACTTAACGTAGGACACAAGCAAACGGACCGTACAAGCGAGCGGACCGTTCGGACCTACATAATAAAATCGATTTTTTAAAAATTCATAACTTTACCAAACCTTTATAAAAATTAATGAAACTTTATATATCACTTTTTAAGTAAGGGAATAACGTATTGAAACTTCCGCAAAAATCCTAGACCTAAATTACGTAAACTATATATAAAAGTATATTATTTACTATTAACTTTAATACACTTTTTTATATCTCCGCAAATTAATTCTTTTAAAAATGGAAAGAATTATTACTTTATAATTTAATTACTTTTATTAAGATATAGCAAATCTGACATTATTTAATCAAGGTTTCGTTATATTATGTATATATATAATATTGATTTTTTTTTAAAATAATATAAAAAAATTTGTATCTTTACGAAAGTAAACGTGATTAATCTAATAATTTGTGTAAAATAATTAGATATATTAATAACCAATTTGACAAAGTTGCATCGAAGTCGAGGTTAAATTCGTAAAGTTATAGCTGTTTATATAAAAGGAGGGGCGAATTCGGTCCGCTCGCTTGTTTGGTCCGTTCGCTTATGTCCTATGTTATATCGTTTTACTAATAATTAATTGATTAATATTAATATAAATTAAGCAAATAAAACTTTTAATTATTAAATATAAAGGATATTAATTATATTATATTATTAGCCTTGTTAGAGACATTCTTGATATACGTATAAATTTAATATAATCTATTAACAGAATATATATCTTTCGAATAAAGGGAGCCTTTCTTTATATAAGGTATATTTAATATCCTTTACTAACTGACAGTATATATTTAGCTAGATACTTAAATAGCATTAATTTTATATAAATAATAGTTTATCCGGCTATTTCGGATTACGAAAAAAGTTTAAAAATTAGTTAAAAATCGTCGGCGATAAAAATAGTATTATGTAATTTAAATTTAACTTAAAATCACACTTTTTAAAAAATAAAGTTTTAATAAAACTTAATATTTTAAATAATTGAATTTATTAATTTATTAAATTATAATATACGGTGATATTTTTTTTACTATAAGTTTACGTAAAATATGAATATATTTATAGTTAAGAATTCAATTATATTCGAAAATAAAAATCAAGTTTAAATTTTATATAAGAAATTTTATTATTAATTTCAAAGAAACATTTATAATTATTATATAAGGTTATTAGATTTAAGCCGTATTATCTAGGTTAAATTAAAGATACGAAGTAATTATATTAATAATTAATACGATAAATATTTTACTTGGTATTTTGAAATATGGTAATTATTAATAGTTTCTACGGTAACGATAAATTATATTTTACTTACGAAAAGCCTTATTCCCAAGCCGATTATTAAGTTTTAATAAATACGTAATTTCTCTATTAATATCGGTTTAAAAGGTTTATTTGCTTAATGCCGATAGATTTCGCCCTTAATAAATCTTATATTTTTTAATTAAGTTAATAAAGGGAATTTTAAATAATAACTTAGGAAATATTAAGCTTTTCGCGGTAATTTTTAACCTAGTATAAGATGGTTACTTTGTAACTTTTCGCTAGTCTTATAATTTCTTTAATTTCGATTAATTTTAAAATATTTTTTTTTACCATTTATTAATTAAAATAACTAAAATATGCTGGCTAAATCCGAATATAAAGTCCTAGTACTCCGTATTTCCGGAATTTCGACGGAAATAATTTTAATTATATTACCCGATTTAAATAAAATAATTCATCGAATAAAATATAACGATATCTTTATCGATATTAATAACTTTTTCGAAAAAAATCGAGTTGTATTTTTAATTTTCGGATATAACTTAATTTAAAACGGTAGAAATAATTACTTTTTACATAAATTTATACTAAAAATATCTACCTTATAAAGTTCTGTTTAATAAAATAAAAAAATAACGATAATAAATTTAAAACGTCGAAATTTAACTTTTAAATCGATATAAGTTATAAAATTATAACTAATAGTTTATCAGGCTATTCCGGATTACGAAAGCCGTCCTAAATTCCGTTAAGAATAGTTGTCGATAAGGGCATAATTAAGCAGTTTACGAAAGAGTTAGGGTTTAGTAAAGATTAATAACCGAAATAATATAATCGGTTAATTTGTTTACTTTAAATATACGGTTATACCTTCTTAAAGAAGAACTTATAATTATTATATACGTAAGTGTTTAATATAAATCGGGTAATATGAATATAAATATTTTTATTTAAATTTTAAAAATATAGAATATTAAAAGTTTATATTCGGATTTAACGAGTATATTATAAATATATTTATTAATAACGGTTAGAATAAAAATCGTAAAATCGATTAAATTTAAAAATTTTTAATTTAAAGCTTTAATCATTTTTTCAACTAATATTTACTATTTTATTTATAAAATCAGCGAAAAGTTTCAAGGTAGTTAATATACATATATTTAAAGTGTATTATAAAAGTTTTAATATTTTTAAGTTACTATTTATTAAAAGATTTTTATTTTAATTAGTTAAAATATTTTATAATAAAGTTTTTTAAGCTAATACAAAATGAGAAATTACGTCTTTATCGGAGTGTAATAATTAAATTAAAAATAACATTAATTCTACGTATAAAAAGTATAAACTTATTATTATATTTCTAAATATTAACTATAGTATTTATTATACTAATTATTAATATAATTATTGCGTATTGTTAACGTAGTATAAATAATATAGTTTATACTTAGTTAATCTTATGTTATATTTTATATATTTATTTATTATATCTTATAAAGTTTATAATCGGCTTTTACGTTATATTTTAAGTTATTCTAATAATTAATAATATTAAATCTATATTTATAAAAACAAAATTTGTTTATTTTAAATAGAATTTATGCTTTTTTCGGATGAAAAACTTTATTTATATTTATACTAATTATTATTTTTATTTACCTTTATTATTTTTTATTTCTTTTTAAAACTCTAAAACTATATTATTTAAAAAGAAAATTCAATAATTAAAATAACTGATAAATTAAATATCAAAGCGGTTATTTCGATAATAAATTAACTACTTTTATATATTAAATTATATATATAATAAATATCGAAATATTAAAAATATAAGTCTAAAAAGAAATTTTTTATAAAGAAGAGATTATTATATATAACTAAATACTTACATAGTACTAGGTTAATAAATAAAGAAGATATAAGTTTTTATAATTAATTAATCTTAAAATAAATTATTATATAAGAGCTAATTATAAAACGGAAATATAATTTCGTAATAAGCTCGAAAAAAATATACGCAGTTGTAAAATATTTATAAAAATATTTAATAATAAAAATCCGATTAATTTAAATTATTTATTATAAAATCTTAAAAAACGATTCGTTGACTTATATAGCTCGCTTACTAATATAATAACGTACTATATAAACAAGCCGCCCGTATAGGCGAGTCGCTCGTTTTATAAAGCTAGTACTTTAATTAGCCCGAGATTACGTACATTAAAAGATGTACTTATTAAAGAAAAATAAGCGATTCGCTTATATAGTACGTTATATTATAATTAAAAATTAATTATTAATTAACATAATTACATATTTAAAAGGATTTTTAAAGTTATATATAAATTTTATTTTATTTTATTATTATATTATTTAAGTTTTATTAAATTTACATATAATCCCGTAAGTTAAGGCTAAAAGTTTTTAACTTTATATTAGGCCTTATTTTTAAGGTTTATTTTTCATTGGTCTTTTATACGTTGTTTTTTAAGCTATAAAGTTCTACTGCGCAGCTATTATAATTATCCGCTAGTAAAAGATATTAAACGTACCTTATATAGGGCAAGAGTTTCTTTAATCGGAAGATATATATTCCGTTAATAAGTTATACTAAATTTATATGCGTATAAAAAGTACCCGTAACTAGCCGAGTATAATAATATAATTAATATCTCTTATATTTAATATTTAAAAATTTTATTTTCTTAATTCGCGATATTATTACTTAATTATTTATTGTTAAAATAAGATAAATTATATATTAATAATAATTATTCATATGTTTTATTAATTATACTAATAACGGTTTTATTAGCGATTTTCGATATTTATAACGAACTTAAAGATTAGAATTATTCTAAAAGTAAATTTCAGGATACAATATACGTTTTTAATATATAGAATTATCTCGATGTTAATTAATTATTTTCGTAATTTATTAAATTAGTAAAACCCGATATAAAGTCGTATTCGTATAAGAATACAGCCCCCTGTAGCCAAGAAGACTAGGCTAGGACAGGACTCCATATAAATCTTGATACGAGACTGTCCAACAACAGTCGCTGATACGACCCAAGAGGGGTTCGTGGCTCTGTGAGCTAACAATTGGTCTGAATATCTGACAATTCGAAAAGATAACTTTATTCTTAAATGCGTATTAATACCTTATTTTCGAAAAATCCTTATTATTTAAAAAATCGATTATACGAATTAATTAATTAATACCTTCGAAATAATAACCGAAAGTAAGCAAGCTTATACTTCAAACATTACGGCATATACGTATAAAATCGAAAATACGATATTATCGTAAAAAATAATAAAGATTTTACCAAATGAATATTAAAGTTAATATTTTCAACGAGTAAAAAAATAAATTACCTTTTAAGAAAAAATCGACGAAAATAATACATTAAATTTATTAAATCCGACAAGTTATACGTTAAGGAACTTTAAATTAATCCTTAACGAAAATACAGTAAAAGGTTAAAGTAAATTTCGGAAGTAATAAAAAGAGGTAAATAAATAAATTATAAAGTAATAAAAATTTATAATTTCAAAATAATTATATAAAGTTTTAAAAAAGAAACCGACGAATGTAGAAATTAATAACTTATATATAATATTAACTTTAATTATAAAGATTTAAATTATTATATTTTATATAATAAATGAAATTAAAATTAATAACGGTATAATTAATTATTAAAAAATACCGGTTACCTTTTTAAATTACTATATTATAACCTATGTTATAACTTAGATCGAGAAATATTAAAGTAATGTTTCCGACTTTTTCTAAAATATTTGTATATTTTTTTCATTAAAATAATCCTAATTAAAAAAAACTAGAAACAACCTTTAATTATAAGGAAAAGTTCTCAAGCGTAAATTAAAAGAAAATAATTGTAAAAGTTTCTATTTAAACGGAAACGATAATAAGCGAAAACCTTAATAGTTAAATATATAAAAAGAACAGTTATAAAGGGATTTTAAGCGTTTTTCTTTTAAGAATTTCTTATTATTATTATATATTCTCGAATAAAAATTTCGTAAATTACCGCTTTAACGATAGAATAATAATATAAGTTTAAAGCCAAATAATTTCAAATTAACCCTTTTTTAAAAAAACGAACCATTTATTAAAAGGTATAAAGAAAATAAATATTTAAAAAATAAAATAATTTTTAAAAGAAATAAACCAAATTTTAACATATTTTTTAATCTTTGATTAACGTAACGTAATAAATACTATATTTTATGTCTTAAAAATTCGTTTATTTTAAACTTAAAATTAATAATATGCATGTTTAACGTTATTAATACATTTTTAAATTATAAAATCTTAATTTAATATAATAAAATAAATATAGAAAATAATTTCGTTGCGATTAAAAGGTACGAAAATAAAAACATATTATTTTAAAATCTTAATAACTTAAAAACTTTACGTATAACGTAATATCTTTCCGGTAACTTGAAAAAAAGATATTAATAAAATATGTAAGAAATTAATAATTTTATTCGAAATAAATGTAATTTAATAGTTACTACGTTAATAAACAAATTGAATTAATTCGTTATCGAAAATATTAATATAGCAATTATTTATATAACTTATAAATAACTATATTATTACGGACCGATAATAATATTATATAATACTTAAAATTAAATTATGTAATGTTCGAAATAATTTTTTAATTATAGTTGTATATAAAAAGATTAGCTAAAAAACTTGTATAATAATCGATTAATAAATATATAATAAAACGAAAATTAAAAAATAAATACGTCGTAAATTTAAAAAACCGCTTTTTCGATTTAAATAAAAAATCGCTATTAATTTTAACGTTAGAATGTTTTTAATAATACTAAAAATTAAAATAAAATCTTTACAAAACTACTTAAATAAGATGACGAAATTTAAAAAATTATTAATTTCGAAATATATTACAATCACTTGCTCTTAATATTAGATTAGAATTTTTATACTTTACATCTAAATGTAAAACGTTAATATAAAACGTTGAAAAAATATAATAAAAAAACGATTATAATACGGAATCACGTTATATTACCCTTATTCTTAATGGCGTATATCTTTAAAGCGGTAGTATATTTTTATAACCGTACCTTTAAATACGTAATTTTTTTAATAAACTTTATCCGAAATATATTATATCTACTAGATATTATAAGAGCGTTATAATATTTAATTAAAAGCCTTAATAAACTTAATTAAAAACATATAATAATATACCGTAGAGTATAATAATTAAAATTATAAAAAGAAATTTAAAAAATAAATTTTAAAACGCATATTAATAATTTCGTTGGTTATTAATTTATAAATGGTAACGAAATTCAAAATTTATTAATTAATAAGGTTATTTCTATTGGAAAATTTTAATTTTATAAAAACACTATTTTTTATACGTTATAAAAAATTTATAAAAATTATTCCGATACGTAAAAATATCTAATTAAAATAATAATTATCTATTATATTTATATTTATACTTTAAACGGAATAATTTAATTCCCGGCTAAATAAAAAACATTTAAAAAATTATAACGTAAAAAATATATCATATAAACAATAAGTAAACTTATTTATAAAAAATTACTTACTATTATTATTAACGTTTAACTTAATAGTTAATATAATAATTACGTTAACGGAAAAGATAAAAATAACTTTAAACTTTTTTTTATATTATTAAATTTAAAGTCACTATAAAATACGAAAATACTTTTCAGATAATAAACGTACATATTCCGTATATTCCGTATTAAAAAAATATTATCTAAAACGAATATAAAATAGAAAAAGCCGTATTTATTATAAAACGTTTACCTTTTGTCATAAATACGTATAATAACCGGTCGGAAACTTATAAAAATTAAAAAAAATTTAATTAACCGAAATATATATTACTTTATCTAAAAGAATTAGAATATTCTAATATATAAAAAAATATTTAAATCGTAAAACCGAATATATATACATAATTTACCGTTACAGCCGTCAAACTATAAAAAGTTAAATATATACGTCTTAAAAAAATATTCCGTACAGCCGAAAAAATTTACTTATTAAAGTGGGGTTGGAGCTATACAGCTGTTACAGCTGTTATCAGCTGCAGCTGTTCTAGCTTCTTCTAGCTGTTTCTAGCTGCATCACTAAGTGGGTCGGCGATGGTCTTTTTAGCTAGCAGGGGGTGCTAAACGTACCCTAAATACGGAAAGTGTCCTTTTAATCGGAAAATATATGTTCCATTACTAGGTTATATAAAAGCTGTACGCGTACGAAAAGCATACGTAAATTAGCCGAATATAATAATATAACTAATATTCTCTATATTTAATAATTAAAAGTTTTATAAGCTTAATTCGCATTATTATTAATTAATTAGCTGTTATTAAAACGATATAAATTATATATTAATAGTCATTATTCGTATATTTTATTAATTGTAATAATAACGGTACCGTTAACGTTTTCCGTTAATTATAACGGATCTAAAGACTAGGACAGTTTTTAAAGGCGAATTCTAGGCTAAAGCGTACGTTCTTAATCTATGAGATGATATCGATTTTAATTAATTACTTCCGTAACTTATCAAATTAATAAAACCCGATATAACCTAGTATTTAAAAAGACGAATCCGTTATATATCGTAAAATAGCACCTTAAGCGGTTTTTTAACTATATTTATATCCTCCGGAAAAACTGCTAAAAAACCGATTATATTAATTACCTAACGAATATCTTTAAAATCACAACGGAAAATCAATAAACTTATAATTAGGATTTTGCGGCATATATTTATCAGGATCGTAAATACGAAACTTTTCGAAAAAATAATAACAACTTTATAAAATAAATCCTGGAATTAATATTGTTAATAATTAAAAAAACGAATTTCCTTTTAAAAAGAATTTACAAAAATAATACGCAAAGTTAGTTAAATCAGGTAAGGTATACGATAACAGGCTTTTAATTAATACCTAACGAAAGTATCGTAAAAAGCTAAAGTAAATTTCGAAATTGGCAAAAAAATTAAATAAAAAATTATAAAGTAATAAAAGGTTATAGCCTAAGAATACCGATATAAAGTTCTAAAAACGAAAACAACGATCGTATAAGTTAATAACTTATATATAATATTAGCTCCTATTATAAAAACTTAAATAACTACGTTTTAAATAATAATAAAAACCGAGATTAATAACGATATAATTAGCTATTAAAAAGTGAAGGCTAATTTCCTAAATTACTAAACCATAACTTATTTATAACTTATATTAAAAAATATTAAAGTAACGTATTTAACGTTTTACGGGATATCTACGGACCGTTTTAACCAGGACGATTTTAATTAAAAAAAAGATTAAGGATAACATTTAGCCGTAAAAAAGGATATTAGGGCGTAAGCCGAAATAAAGCGGTCGCAAAGGTTTTTAAACGGGCCGAAATAACAATAATAATAAATAAAAACGCTAAAAGTTAAACGTATAAAAGATTTCGTATAAAATATATTTAAACTTTGCATATAAATTACCTTAATACTATTACGCGGTTTTAAATAAAGTTTTAACGAAATTTAAATTTAAAAAGGTAATTTTAAAATTAACTTAAAATTAATGTATTTACGATTAATTCTTAAAAAAAGAAATTAACTATTTGTCGAAAAATAGAAAAGAGATAATTATTTAAAAAGTAAATTAATTTTTCAAAAAAGTAAAACGGGTTCTAGCGTATTTTTTAATTTTTAATTAACGTAATACGGTAAACGTTACGTTTTACCTTTTAAAAAACTTGTTTATTTTATATTTAAGATTTACGATATATATTATCAACTTTATTAATAAATTCCTAAATTATAGGATAACGATTTAAAGTAACGGAATATATGTAAAAACAACTTTGTTCCGAATAAAAAATACGGAAAAGTAAATATATTGCTTTAAAGCTTTAAGGGCTTAAAAACGTTACGTTAATATAACGTAACCCATTATAAAAATTTCGTATATAACCTGGTATTTTTCCGGTAACTCCGAAAAAAGAGTACTAATAAAATAACCGAAAAATTAACAACTTTATTTAAAATAAATATAATTAAGTAATTATTACGTTAATAAATAATTTCGACCAGTTCGTTATCGAAAATATTAATACGACGGTTACCTATATAACCTTTATATTTTATAAATAAAACGTTAATTTATATATAACAAAATTATTACAAATCGGTAACGGTACGATTTAATACCTAAAATTAAAATATTTAAATGCCGAAATACTCGTTTAATTATAATCCTATATAAAAAAATACGCTTAAAAGGTTTTATAATAGTCGAATGTTAAATATATAACAAGGCAAAAATTAAAAGGCAAATATACTAAAAACTAAAAAAGAAGACCTCCTGATTGAAATAATAAATCGTTATTAATTTTATAAATGTAAAGAAAAACCCGGAAAAATATAAATACGTTATATTCGTTACCGATAAGTACTTAGGTTTTATTTAAAATACTTATTTTAAAACCCGAAAGCAAAATATATTAATTCCAGTATTTAAATATTTTTTAAAAGTTTTAAAAAATTAAAATAAAATTTTTTTATAAATAATCGAATATAATAACGAAATTTAAAAAATTATCAACTTCAAATTATATTCTAATCGCCTTTTTTTAATATTAAACTTAAGCATTTAATAATATATACCCAGGTTTACAACGGGGGTACAAAATATTTAAGGGATATAATTAAGGAAAAATCGATTACGATACGAAATAACATTAAATTACCCTCGTTCTTAATTATACATATCTTTAAAGCAGCAATATCTCTATATAACCGTACCCTTAAATACGCACTTTTTTAACAAAGTTTATATAAAGTTTACTATATTTACTTAACGTATAAAAATAATATTATAATACTTAATCGCAAATTTTAACAATCCTATTTATAAATATACGGTTATATAACCTACGTTATAATAATTACCGCTATAAAAAAACAGAAATTTTAAAAACTAAATCCAAAAATATAAATTAACTTTTTAATCAGTTACCGTTTTACAAATATTTATAAAATCTGAAACCAGCTAATTAATTAGGTTATTACTATTCCAAACATATAATTTAATAAAAAAGCCATTTTTTCAGAGAATATTAGCAACCTAAAAAATAACTTTTTATACGTTATAAGAAAAAAGTTATAAAAGTTATTACGATAAGTAAAATTACTTAATTAAGGCCTAAATTACTTAAATATATAGATATAAAAAAACGAAAACTTAAACGGAATAATTTAATTACCGGTTAAATAAAAAAAGAAATTCCAAAATAATACAGGCGTATAAAACGTACGGAATAAAAAAAAACAAATTTATTCGTATAAAATTAATCACCTTTATATAACCGTTTTATTCGAATTATTTCCGTCCCTTAAATAATTACCGTTACCAATATTTATTTTAATAATTATTACTATTATTATATTATTTAACTTAAAGTAACGGTAAAAAACGAAAATACCTTACGGGTTATAAACATACACCTTCCGTACGTTCCTTATCGAAAAAATAATTATCGGTACGATTATAAAATATAAAAACCCGCATTTAACGTAAACTAATTAATTTATTTTATTAATACGGTCAATAATCGGCCGGTATATTACGGAAATTTAAAAAAATTAATTACCTAAAATACGTATTACCTTAATCGGAAAAGCTTTAATACGAAAATATATAAAATCTTTAAATTACGAAACCGGATATATAGACGCAACTTACTATTGCCGCCGTAAGGTTATAAAAAGCTAAGTATATATTTATTAAGGAAAATATTTCGTAAAACCGAAAAAATTCATTTATAAAACTGTAAGAAAATACAATGCTGAAAAATCGGTGATTAGTTTTTTACTAAAAAAAAGATTTCATAAAGTATATATATATATACGTTTATAAATTGGATAAATATAACTAATTATAAAAATAAAAAAATACGTCTTATTATACAAGTCAATTAATAACTAAAAAATATTTATAACAATATATACGTATCCACTGTAACGGAAAAGTTATTTAAAACCTTAATCGCTATTACGGCTAAATTCAATTTAAAATTAAAACAATATAAGGCTATTAACGCCTTCGTTAACACCCAGTTACTTTATAAAATATATATAAAAATACTCCCAAAATAGCCGCAACGTAGCAAAACCCTCCTAATTAAAAAAGCTTTATATAACTTAAAAAATTTGCCGTTATTATAATAAAAAAACTTTACCAGAACGTTTAAAAAATTAGAACTAAACTACGTTTTTTACGAACCTTATTATTTCACTTATTAAAAAGTATTTATTTTCTTCTTTATAAACGATATCGTAATACCATACCGTAAAAAAAATTAAAACCTTGTCAATTAATTAATTTAACATATTCAAAAACGGTATACCTTTACAAAAATTAAAAACCTATAATAATTCCTCGGTATCGAAATAATCAAAAATAATCTTAACAAAAGAAATCTAATTATCCCAATCCGACTTTATAAATAAACTAACTAACTTAAATTTTTTTAAAAAAATTAAATAACCTCTTAAAAACGCCTATAACTAATATTAAGCTATTACCAAATCTTAATTTAACCTATTTCAACTCTATTAACAAATACTAAAAAAGAAAATCGGGGTTTTTTTTTATAATAATTAATACGTAACTTAATATATCCTTTACCGTATCCCAGCTTACCCGTTTTAACCTAAACCTTAACGATATATATTATAAAACTACTAATCGAATTATATAATACCTAATCAAAATTAAAACGTTAACGTTATAATTCAAAAACGAAAATTCGTTAAATATTTAAAACAACGATTTTTTTTACGGATAATATAATTAATCGAAAGAATTCCTAAACTTACGTTATAAAACTATTTAAAACAATAATAAAATAACAGGCAAATAAATAATATACAGGAATTATTTCTATAACAAAAACGGAATTATTATCCTTTACGCAAATTGTAAAAAAAACCTTATTTAACTTTCGACTAATTACGAAACTAAAAGTTACTTTAAATACTAAACCTTTAAATATATAATATAATAATTAACAAATTATATAACTTATCAACGCTAACATCGCCCTATTATAAACGAAACTACGGTACGTAAATATATATAACTATTAATTATAAAAAACCGCAAAAAAAACTTAATGAAAATAAATTATACGCTTATAAATAACATGCTAATTAATAGACTAATTAAAGCCCTATTACGTAAATTATTTAAGCATTTTAAAAAATAACTAAAACTAATAAATAATACGGAAACCCTTAAGTAACGAAAAAATACCTTATAAGTAATTTTAGAAAAAAAATTAACTAAGTAGAAAAATTCAATCGCCGGAAAAAAGGTTAAATAAAAAGCTATAACTTTAGAAAATAATAATAAATAACGATTAACGCCATAAATATATTAAAGCGTTAAAAGAGTATATTAACTAATAAAAGGTACTAAACGTACTCTAAATACGGAAAGGGTTCTTTAAATCGAAAAATATATATTCCGTTACTAGGTTATATAAAAGCTATACACGTATGAGAAATATACGCAGATTAGCCGAATATAATAATACAACTGATATCCCCTATATCTAACAGGTATATATAATGCCGACCTATTAACCTTTATATGTGGTTTTCTATAGCATTAAGGAACGCCCGGCATCCTTCTTCCCAAGCTTTTAATTTAAGGGTTCTTACATATATATACGGATTTAATAAGCCCTGTTTTAACTCATTATAAAGTTATAAGAAAATATAATTTTAAAAAGCCGTTAATTAATTTCTTAAATTAAAAATAAATTTTAAAATATATATAAATATGCATTTATAAATTTATTAAATATAATTGTTTTTAATAATAGTAAAGTCGTTTTATCATATTAAATAATTAATAACTTAAAAACGTTTATAATAATATATATATCTTTATATTTATTAAAAAAAACTATTTGGAATCTTAATTATTAGTACGACTAAAATTGATTTAAAACTTAAATAAAATAACTTTATTAATATTTTTATTAATATTAATTTATTTTACGAAATATATATAAAAATATTTTTAAAATATCATTAATATAAAAAGGTTTTTCTAACTAAAAAAATATTATATATATTTAAGAAATTACCCTTATTATAAATATAAAAATTTTATTAATACGTACAAAAAAAAAATAAAACTTAACCCCGTTTTTTACGAACCTTATTATTTTATTCGTAAATTTTTTTTTAAACCATATCATTATAATATATTACAAAAAAAAATGATTATTATTAACTAATTAATATAATAAATATATAAACGATTTGCTATTATAACTAGTAAAGATTTATAATAATTTCTCGATATGGAAATATTAAAAATAACCTTAATAAGAAAATTTAATTATTTTAATTTAACTTTATTAATAAATAAATTAACTTAATTCTTAAAAAAAATTGAATAACTTTTTAAAAAATACCTATAATTACCCTTATATTATAATTACATTATAATTTAACGAATTTAAATTTTATTAGTAAATATAAAAAAATTAAGTTTTATTTAATATATAATACTTAATATATAACTTAATATATCTTTTGCCGTATTCCGATTTACCTATTTTAACTTGAACTTTAATAACGTATATTATAAAATTGTTAATTAAATCTTAGTATATTTAATCGAGATTTAAAATTTATTAAACATTTAATATATTATTCTTTTTATTAATAATATCATTAATCGAAAGAATTCTTAAATATACTTTATAAAACGATATAAAAAAGAAATAAAGTTATGGATAAATATATAAAATGTAATAACGACTAATATAATCGAAATTAAATGATTATTTTTTAGGTAAATAATAATAAACGAACTTGTTTAATTTTCGAATAATCTAAAAATTAAAAATTGTCTTAAACAATAAACCGTTAAATATATAATATAATAATTAATAAATTATACGGCTTATTAACTTTAATATCGCCTTATTATAAACGAAATTATAATAGGAAATATATATAATTATTAATTACGAAAAGCCGTTAAAAATTAAATTAAATAAATTGTACGTTTATAAGTAATATACTAACTAATAAATTAAATAAAACCTTATTACGCGAACCGTTTTAATAGTTTATATATAATATATAAAAAATAACTAATTAAAAGAATTTAATTATTAACGAAAAACTAAAGTAAAAAGTTATATCTTTAACAAATAATAATATATAACGATTAACGTTATAAAATGCTTTAAGATGTTAAAGAGGTATATTAACTAGTTAAAGGTATTAAATGCACCCTAAATATAGAAAAGGTCCCTTTAATCGGAAAATATATATTCCGTTAATAAGTTATATTAAATTTGTACGCGTATAAGACGTACCTGTACCTAGCCGAATATAATACCATAACTGATATCCCCTATATCTGATAATAATATCAGGCAAAACATTTCGCACCCTATTAGGTACTAGTAGGTCGAGCTAGTAGCTACGCCATATAAATTGGGTATAGTTTTACATAAGTCGAGTATATATATATACGTAAAATTACAGCCCTCTAGTAACCTTTAACCCAAGATTAGTTATTATTAGCTAGCAAGGGGTGCTAAACGCATCCCATATACGGAAAAGCTCCTTTTAATCGAAAAATATATATTGGGTTATTAGGCTATATAAAAGCTATACGCGTACGAAAAATATACGCAAATTAGCCTAATATAATAATATAAGTATTATCTCTTATATTTAATAATTAAACATCTTTTTCGCTTAATTTACGGTATTTTTAATTAGTTAATTATTAGTAAAACGATATAAGTTATATATTAATAGTAATAATTCGTATATTTTATTAATTATAATAATAACGGTATTATTAACCTATTTCGTTATATATAAAAAACCTGAAAATTAAAATTGTTTTAAAGGAAAATTCCAATTTAAAACTTACGCGTTTAATATTTAACGTTATATCGATTTTAATTAATACATTTTATAACTTATCGAATATCCTAATCCCTTAGTGGTCGCAAGCCTGGGTATCTTTTTCAATTGCGGCAGACTTAGGCACCCTGTTATAGTTAGGCGTAAAAGATAATTGGTTCGAATTTAGCTTAGAACGCCGGGTTTTTAAATAACGTCAGCCTAGAAGATTTAACCAATTAGAATTTCGGTTCCGTTACCGTGTCGGCGACAATTAGGTGGCTAAGGGCTCTTAAACTAGCCGCGATTAAGAGCTTTTGGACCTAATTAATTAATTATGTATTTTATCGTCAGTTGCCGTTATACATAAATTACATTGCGTTTTTCCGGCCTTTAACCAAAAAGGGACGGTTTTTAAGGGGTACTTCCCGGTTGCGTTTATGCAATCCTTTATGTACGTACTTAGTAAATAGATCAGTTTCTTATATATAGCTAGCTAGATACCTTAATAGCACTTTACCTTGTAATAACTTATCGAATTTATAAAACCCGATATAATTTGGTATTTAAAAAAATAAATCTGTTATATAATACGATATAATACTTTAAACAGCTTTTTAACTATATTTACAGTTTCCGGAAAAACCGCTAAAAAATCGATTATATAAATTATCTACTAATTACCTTTAAAATAATTACCAAAAACAAACACACGTATATTTAAAATTTCGCAATATATGTTTCCGAAAATCGGAAATATAAAAGTTTTATAAAAAAATTAACGATCTTATTGAATAAATCTTAAAATCGATATGTTTAGCAATTAAAAAAAAAAATCTATTTTTAAAAAAAAACCTGCGAAAATAATATACCAGTTTAACTAAATCTAGTAAAATATATAATAACAAGCTCTTAATTAATATATATTAAAAATACCGCGAAAAATTAAAATAGATTTTAAAGTAGTAAAAAGTTATAACTGAAAAATTATAATATAATATCTTAAAAACGAATATATTAATCGTAAAAGTTAATAACCTATATATAACATTAACTCCTATTATTTAAATATAAACAATAACCTTTTAAAAAATAAATAAACTTAAAATCGAAAATAATATAATTAAATACTAAAAAATAATATCTAACCTTTTAAACAATTAAACTATAACCCAGTTACCGTCTATATTACGAAAGATTAAGGCTACGTTTTTAACGTTCCATAAAGCTCCTATAAACTCTTTTACTAGCAACAACCCTAATTAAGAAAAAATTAAAAATACTAACCCTTAACTACATAGAAAAATTCCAGGACGTAAATCAAAATAAGGTAATCGTAAAAGTTTATATTCGAACCGAAATATTAATAAACAAAAACGCAAAAAGTTAAATGTTTAAAACATACGTTATAAAATTTACGTAAGCCTTTATTATACGTTACTTTAATACTTTTATACATTTCTTAATAAGGTCTTAATTAACTTTCATTTTAATAACGAAATATTAAAACTAATCTATTAATAAATTAACTCTAATTAATTCTTTAAAAAAAATTAATCGTTTATTAAAAATATAAAATAATAATTACTTTAAAAACCGATTAATATTTAAAAGAAATAAAACGAATGCTTATATACTTCTTAATTAGTAATTAAAATAATATAATAAACGTTTCGTTATACCTCTTAAAAAACTCGTCTATTTTAAACTTAAAATTTACGATATATATCTTTAACCTTATTAATAAACTCCTAAATTATAAAACAACGATTTAAAACGCTAGAATATACGTAGAAAATAATTTTGTTTTAATTAAAAAATATAAAAAGTAAATATATTACTTTAAAGACTTAAGAACCCGAAAATATTACGTTTATATAACGTAACCAATTACGAAAAGATCTCATACAACTTCATATTTCTACGGCAGCTCCGAAAAGAAAATTAATAAATTAATCGAAAAATCAATACCCTTATTCGAAATAAATATAATTAAATAATTATTTTATTAATAAATAAATTTAATTCATTTATTATCGAAAATATTAATATTACGGTTATTTACGGAACCTTTATAACTTGTAAACGAAACGTTAACTTATAAATAACAAAACTATTATAAATTAATAACGGTAATAGATAATACTTAAAATTAAATTATTTAAAGCCCGAAATGATTATTTAATTATAATCTTATATAAAAAAACCGTTTAAAAACAATTATAAAAATTAAATATTAAGCATATAATAAAGCAAAAACTAAAAAAACAAATACGTTATAAGCTAACAAAAACCTCCAGACTAAAATAAAAAATCGCCGTAAATTTTATAAATTTCGAAAAGAAAACCCCGGAAAAATATAAATATGTTATATTCGCTACCGACAAATACTTAAGCTTCATTTAGGATATACACCGTAAAAACTAAAAATAAAACATATTAAGTAACCTATTCTAATACCTCTTAAAAATCCTAAAAAACTAAAATAAATTTTTTATAAATAATTAAAAATAATAAGGAAATCTGAAAAGATTCCCTTCTTCGAAATATACTCTAATCGCTTTTTTTTAATATTAATCTTAAACTTTTAATACCGTATACTTAGACTTAATATAAAGGTATAAAACGCTTAAAAGGTATAATTAACAAAAAACGATTATAATATAAAACGGCGTTAAGTTACTTTCGTTTTTAATCGTATATATGTTTAAAGTAGTAATATATCTATATAATCGCACCCCTAAATTCGTACTCTTTTAATAAAGCCTATACGAAATTTATTATATTTACCTAACGTATAAAAACGGTATTATAATACTTAATCGAAAACCTTAATAAACCCATTTACGAATATACGGCTATATAACTTATATTATAATAACTACTGCTATAAAAAACGAAAACTTTAAAAAATTAAATTTTAAAATATAAATTCACTTTTTTATTAATTACCGATTTACAAATACTTACGAAATTTGAAACCCGTTAATTAATAAAGTTATTACTATTTGCAAGGTCGTTGGGTTCAAGCCGTATTATCCAGGCTGAAAAGTTATTACTATTTAAAATATATAACTTAACGGAAAACCTACTATTTTAAGTAATATTAAAAACCTAAAAAACAAATTATAAAATCTATTATAATAAATAAAATTACTTAATTAAGCTTAAATCCACCTATATATACATATTTAAAAAAAGATAATTTAAACGAAAGCATCTAATTACTGGTTAAATAATTTTTTATTAAAAAATATAGGCGCTAAAAACATATAAAAAAACCTATTCGTATGAAATTAATTACCCTTATACAACCGTTATATTCGAATTACTTTCGTCCTTTAAATTATTATTATTATCAATATCTACTTTAATAACTATTACGATAAATATGTTAACGGAAGAAATAAAAATAATATTAAGCTTTTATCAAACTATTTAATATAATAGAACTGTAAAAAACGAAAATACTTTACGGATTATAAATATAAACTCCCTATATTCCGTACGGAAATAATATTATTTAAAACGATTATAAAATATAAAAAACTGTTTTTAATATATAAGGGTTAATCTATTTTATAAATATAATCGATAACCGGCTAGTAAATTACGAAAATTTAAAAAATGAATTACTTAAAATACGCGTTATTTTAATCGGAAAAACTATAATATCTTATTATATAAAAAAATACTTAAATTGTTAAACTAAATACATTAACGGAATTTACCGTTACCGCTATAAAGCTATAAATGGTTAAATATATATACGTTAAAAAAATATTTCATAGAGCCGAAAAAATTTACTTACAAAATTATAAAAAAAATATAATGCTAGGAAATAATTAATTAATTTTTTACTAAAAGAAAACAGGTTTTAAAATATATATAAATATATATTTATAAATTTAATACATATAATTAATTATAAAAATATAAAATATATTTTATTAACGTATTAAATAAGCAAACTGCGCGGACAAGCGAGCTGCGCAGTTTTTGGCATTTTATAACAATTAATCTAAATAACTTAATAATAATATATCGTATTAATTTAAATTAATCGGATTTTTTTTCGTTAAACGTTTCTATAGTTTCTTTATAAATACGCGTATTATATCCGGGCTTACTGCAAACGTTATATTTCCGTTTTTTCGTTTTAACCTTTTTACGATAATTACCTTTAACCGTTATTAGTTGTATTTTTCTATTACCCTTTTTTTTTTCGGCCAGAAAAGCTTATTTTTCTTATATAGTAAATATTCCTTTTTTTTAGAAACGTTTATTTTTAATTTTCTGACGTTTGCTTAAAATATAATTAATTTCGCATAATTAAGCGGTTTTTTATTTAAGGAAAATAACTTTATACCAAAATACCAGCTAATTTTTAATTAAAAAATTAACCGATTTAATAATTCTTATTAGCAAGTTACCTTAGTAATTTTTAATTTTTTTTTATAAATAATATCTTTGTTTTTTAGCTTTTTTAATATTTTTAAAAATTTTCGCGGGCGGGGAAATAGAACCGGCGGAGGTTAATAGGGAGACGGTTGGCATAGGTATAATTAAAAGAATTTCGAATTCGGAAAAAACGGTATTAAAATCGAATAAAACGAGATTAATTACGGCGAATCCGGATTTAATGTTATCGGACGTTATAATAACTTTAAACGTATCGTAAAAACCGGTAAGGAAATCTTTTTTGGCGATATAAATATAATAACGTCGTATTAAATTTTCGATATATAACGAATAAACGCGTTTTAAAAGAAAAAAACAAAATACGTTAAAAAGTTAGAATTTATATAACGAATACGCGGGTATATAAAATGTAATAATATCGTAATTAATATAATATTTTTCGAATTTTATCAAATAGTAACTTTTATAACCGTTAAAAATAAAAAAACATTTCGATTTTTTCGTATACGTTCGGGTATATTAATCGAAATATTAAATTTATTTTAATCTTAATTCGTTCGTTATTTAATTATTATTACTTAATATAATTTTTTAATTAATTATTAATAATAAGTTATTACGGAATTAAAACTTAAGGTAATTTTTCCCGGTTATAATAATAAATAACGGTATAACCTAATTTTAAAAATTAATAACTTAGATAATTATAATTTATTTTTTATTTCCTTATTAAATTTATTTAAGTTTTTTACGTTTTTCGGTATTAATAATTATTATGCCTATTATTATAAAAAGCCTTATTAAAAATTTAGTCTCGTCGAAATTGTAAATATCCTTTTCCGTAATGCCGTATTTTACGATAATAACCCGAATAAATTCGAACTATTTATAAAATATTTCTGGATTTTCGCATAATACCCGTTAATAATTAATTTTCCGATTTAAACGTATTTAAAATTTTTGTTACCGTTTAATAAAGTTCGACGCCTATTTAATTTTAACGCGTTCCGTAACGCGTTAAGTTAGTAATAAATTAACTATATTTTTAACGTATTAAAACCGGATAAAAAACGTTTATATATTTAAATTAAAGATTCGGTTGATAATAGATTTCTTTTCGGTTAGCGTTAATTTTCGCGAATTAAGTACGGTATCGGGTCGGGTAAATTTACTATTATATCGGGATCTTAAAATAAAAAGTACAATTATATATATAAAACCAAGTTTTACATAAAAAAGTTTAAGGTTTTTTTTTTTAACCTAAATAATTAAGTTTATTTTAACTTTTTTTATAAGCCGTTTTATAAAAATGGTATTAAGAAATAAATAATTAAAGTTAAATGGTAAAAAAGTTAAAAAAACCGCGCAATTCGTTTATCCGCGTAGCTTGCTTATTTAATACGTTATATAAAATAATAAATAGCTTAAAACCGCTTATAATAATATATACGTATTTACTTTAATTAAAGAATTATTTAAAACGTTAATTATTATAATAACTAAGGTTGATTTAAAACTTAAATAATATAACGTTATAAACGTTTTCGTTAACGTTAACCTACCTTATAAAATATATATAAAAACGCCTTTAAAATATTTTTAACGTAAAATAACTCGCTTAATTAAAAAAAACTTTATATAATTTAAGGAAGTTATTATTATTATAATAAAAAAACTTTATCGAAATGTTTAAAAAAATTAAAATTTACCTCCGTTCCTTATAAATCTTATTATTTCACTTATGAAAAAAAAATTTTTTATAAATAATATCGTATTAATATATCGTAAAAAAAATTAAGATTTCGTTAATTAAGTAATTTAGCAAATTTGAAAACTATATACCTTTATAAAAAGTAAAAACTTATGATAATTTCTCGGTATCGAAATAATTAAAAATAAAAATAATTTATATTAATCCTTATACAATTGAAATACCCTTTTAAATATATTAATAACTAACGTTAAATAATTACTAAATCTTAATTTAACTTATTTAAATTTAATTAATAAATATAAAAAAATCAGTTTTATTTTATACGTAACAATTAATACGTAATCGGATATATCTTTTATTATATTTTAATTTACCCGTTTTAACTTAAACCTTAATAACGTATATTATAAAGTTATTAATCGAATTATACTATATTTAATCGAAATTAAAACGTTAACGTTATAATTTAAAAATGAAAATTTATAAAATACCTATAATAATACCTTTTTTACGAATAATACGATTACTTAAAAAAACTTCTAAATTTACGTTATAAAATTATTTAGAAAATTAATAAAATAATAGGTAAATAAATAAAATTTAATAATTACCTTAAATATTAAACCGTTATATATATAATACGATAATAATTAAAGTATACAGTTTATTAATATTAACGTTACTTTATTATAAATAAAATTATAATACGTAAATATATATAATTATTAATTATAAAGAAAATTAAAATAAATTATACGTTTATAAGTAATATATTAATTAATAAATTAATTAAAACTTTATTACGTAAATCGTTTATTTATTTTAAAAAATAATTAAAACTGGTAAATATTATAGACACTTTTAAATAACGGAAAAATACCTTACGATTAATTTTAAAAAAAGATTTAATTAATTAAAAAAAATTAATTACCGGAAAATAATTAAATAAAAAATTATAACTTTGAGAAATAATAATACGTAACGATTAATACTATAAATGTTTTAAGGCGTTAAAAAGGTATGTTAACTAATAAAAGGTACTAAACGTACCTTATATACGGAAAGGTTCCTTTTAATCGGAAGATATATGTTCCGTTACTAAGCTACATAAAAGCTGTACGCGTACGAGAAACATACGCAAATTAGCCTAATACAACAACACAACTGATGTCCCCTATATCTGACAGTTATTACTAGGTGGGCCTCCTGACCCATATACCTAGCAGTATGCTAAAAATTGCCTCTAACACCATAGTACGCCGCAGGCGTAGCCATAACCTTAAAAATTGGGCCTGATCTCGATGAGGTAAGAAATAAGGTCTAGGCATTAGCGATTGGTGACGTGTGCTCTTTTAAGGCCTACTTGTAGGTGGTCAGCCATCAATGGCCAGGCAGCGCTACCTTGAATACCCCGCTCGCAGCACCCGCATTGCGTGATACGTCCTCCCTCTCACGTGGAGACCTGCCACGGGGAAGGTTGCTGTGCTCCACAGACAGGGGAGCATCTTCTCCAAACAACCCTTCCCCTCACCATATTCCACATTTCCGGGGAAGTGTTATTTCGTGCTGAACCTGGGTCAAAAAACATAATCACCGGCGAATTCCTTATGCTGCAGCTCAAGCTATGACCGGAGGTCAGCCGCATCACCTGGGATATCTGTTGCAGTTTACCTCAGCAAGCTCAGGCCATTTCCAAGAGTAGTTTAGCGTCAATGGGATTTGGTCACGTTACTTAGGAAACTCCTCAAGCAAATGGCCTGAGTGCCGTAGCAACGATTTTGGGCCTGAGTCAAGATGGACACAACGCGTTCTTGACAACACGATAGGCATGTAAATCCTGACAGATAAAAGCGTTATACAATGGTCGATGGCATTTCACTGATTTTTGACTATGTTTCCTCTTCGCTTCGTAGGTAATTCGGCGGAAGAGTGGCAGGATTAGTGATTTTGCTAAAATCTTGGTCCGTCGTATATTAAAGTTTTCCATAAGATATAGGAATACGGGTTTTATAAAATTTAATTTTTAGATAGAGTATACCTTTAAGTATAGCCCAGTGAAATTGAGGGCAATTATAATGCGCTCTGATGTGGCTATTAATGGATATGGAAAGAGTGATACTCCAGAGGTGTGAAAATGGTCGACTAGGCAGTGTAAGCACCTTGACAGAATCCTCAGGCCATTTGCTCGAGAAGTTCCACAGATAACGTGACCAAATTCTATTGACGCTAAACTCCTCTTGGAAATGGCCTGAGCTTGCTGAGGTAAGTAGTTGTCCATTCGCGACATCCAAGCCCGACGAACAACTACGACGCTTTTCCTTCCTCACTTCCTTATTTAATCCTAGCACCTATTTCCCTTGGGAAGCGCAGAAATGTTTCGTTTATTTTATTTGTCTCGCATAGCAATAACAGCGGTCCCCAGCGTCCAATATGTGACAGAGCTTCCAATTTCTACGTTTAGGGCGCAGTGCGCGCCCGCTCGTCCGATGAGCACCGGGAACGACAAGTCAAGAGCAGAAGAGCGGAAGATTTATACAAACAGATATGGGGAAGAGGTATGTGCCAGTCCTTATCTTCTTCTTTTTTCTTTCAAGTTATCTTATCCCGTATCTCACTCTCTATTACGTAGATTCTTTTTCGAGAACAATACCCGCCAAGAGGATACACATTTGTTCCTGCTGGTAACCCTTTCGTTACTCGACACTGCCGCAAACTCGCAAATGAGACAAACCAAAAGATCTATGCTCGTTATGTAAGGATTAAATGCAATCGTTATTTGTTGCTCTCCTTTGCTTACCATCCTAGCAGCGCCCTCAGAGTAAAAAGATGCTCGCGAAGCAAGAAGGTCTATATGTGCCGAAGGGTATCTTTGAGAAGGTTGAATCTGATTATAGTGCAAGGAAAGCGATGGCGGAGGAAAACTGGTTGCAGAAATTGGACAAAGACTACCCTAATATGCCATCAGCGGACAGGACTGAAATCTACCGACGTTGTTACTCACGTTTCTTGGACCGCACCACCAAGCCCAAGATGATCCATACATTCTTTACCATCCGTCTTTACGTTCTGGAACGGTATACGGCGTTGGAGTCTCTCTCTCATGATAAGCTAAATATGGAAGCGGCTTCTAAAGCACATCGAGAGGCTGACAGGATCTTGTCGATCTGGCGCGGGGACTGAGGCTTATTCTAACCATTAAACTTCTTGTCATATTCCGCCTCCCATGAGTTGCTCAGCTTGACTGTAGTGTTGAATTACAAATTCATCCTCAAATATACCTTCTGCAGAGGGCCTTTCTTCCAGAAGCCAGAGCAAGATCTTCCGCACAAAATGCAAGGAGCAATTCCTTGTCCTTTCCTTCCAGCCGTGATTCGCGCGTCTCGAACGTCTGGCCAGGAATAGGCGTCGCGGCAATCCAATTTCCTTTGCGTCTTCTGTTAGGGCCTGAACGACAACGGCTTAGGGGACTAATGGCCTAATGGCCAGCTACTTTCGCACGGGTCAACAAATAGCTTGAAGTCACTCGAAAAAGTTGATGGCGTTTCCTAAGCGACTGTAATAAACAGTCGCTTAAAAAACGCTATCATTTTATAAAATATACTTATTATCGATTTATTATCTACTTTTTAAAGTATATAAGCGAATTTAAACGGAAGTTTAATAGGGACCTATTAAAAGATATATTTTATTTAAACCTATTATTTTTATAAGGTAACGGCTAAGAATTTATTAAAGCAAATATCCCTTAAACGGGTATGGCGGTATCGATGCTGGTGTTATTAAGCTATTAATCCCCTTATTTTTGCCCTTAGGAGCAGTTCGGAAATTTTCAAAATTTAATTGTTTTAGCCCGTACCAACTCTATTAATAATTAAAATTAAAATAAAGCTACTATTACTTATATTTCTACTATAATAAGTTTAATATAATTAGTTAAAATAAACGTACGGCGTTTAGTTATATTTAACTATATTACTTTTTAAAATAATTAAATCGTTAATATTTTTCTAAGTTAAATAATATTAATACCTTTAACGTATTAAATAAGCGAATCGCTCGGTTCTTAATACCTTATAGTAACGAATGCAAATAACTTAACTATAACGTATCAAATTAATTCAAATTAATCGTATTATTTTTCGATAATCGTATTTATAACTCCTAAATAAATATACGCATTATATAAAGGCTTATTACGGACGTATATTACTATTCCCTCTTACTAACCCGTTTAAGCTAATATTACCTTTATTTCGAACGTATTAAAGCCGACCAACAAAAATACGATTACCGACCGACTTCCCGACCCGTATACGTAAGCGTTTTTTGTACAGCTTTAATACGTGGAAAATATTCGCAAAATAAAAGGTTATAAAGCTTACTAGAAAACGCGTTGCAAAGTTACGGGGTAAGGCTATAAGGCTTATTAAGGCGCGTCGAAAGGGGTATCGCAGAACTTGTCGGAATAACAATTCGACCCTACGTATTTAAATAATTAAAACAAACGTTTTTAATAAAAATAAACATTTACTATATAGAATAAATACGTTTTTTCGGTCGGCAAAAAGGTGGTAATAAAAGAAATACTGTTAATAACTATTAAAAGTAATTATCGCATATAAGTTAGCAAGAAGGAATAGTAATATAACGTCCGTATTAAGCCTAATATAATACGTGCACTTGGTAAAAAGTTATAAATATAATAAGAAAAAAAAAAAAAAAAAAAAAAAAAAAAAAAAAAAAA